>CM076575.1:1944513647-1944752717 GCA_034641835.2 Pinus albicaulis | reverse complement strand
TTTGCAATTGCAGTCTCCCAGGTTGCTCTGTCCGTTGATGATAAGACTCCAACAATGATTGAGTACTTGTTTTTACTGTGATTTTTTAGAGTTTTAGGTGTCAGAATCAAGTGAAAAATTTGAGTTAAAATTTTGATTTCTGTTATTTAAACTAGTTTTTTTGACTATATATATGGATTCAACGCCCTAAAAACTCCTAGAGCACTTAGATTGTGCAAAGTTACCCATCAAACTTCTATTTTCAATAAATTCCTGTCAGAATTTAGAGAAATTAGACTCGAAAAAACTACCGTAAAAGCCTTCAAAAAGTCACACTATAAACTACTCGTATTCCAATCAATTAACAGTCGCATCATATATCAAAATGCTAATTTTTTACCATTCCTATGTAGTGCACCTTTTTGAAATTTTGAATTTTATTTTGAATTTTTTGGAGATATATTGTTTGGTTAAATTTGTTTAGAATTTTGTAAAAATGATTTGGAGATGTAAATTTTCCACAATTGTATAAGGGTCTTCCAAGATATTTAAATAATCAAAAACATAATTTAAATAACAAAAAATTATATTTTATCAAAAAAAATGTTTATTTAGATTCCAACTCAAAACTCCAAAACATATATTTAGATAATTATAATTTAACAAAGTTTTTATTTTTATTTTTATTTTTGGTTTGATTATTATTTCTTCTCCTTATTGATGTGATGATCAATTTTCCCATAAATCCACACAAATTGGGAAATCATATGTTGAATCTAGGTTTGTTGGGAAATCATATGTTGAATCTATGTTTGTTTTTCTTTTTTAAATAGATTATTTTAGTCAAATTTTCTTTAAATCTAATCAGAAAACAGTGAATCCATTTCTACATTGGAAACTCCAGTTTAAATGATGCAACATTGCTATGTCTTAAACTTTGCTAGGTCACAAAGAAATTGCAACTTTGCTATCTCTGACGTGTACCACCTTAGTTGCTTTGTATTGTATATGCCTTAGGTTGCTGGTTGTATATCGGAAAATGAGCGGGATGCAACCAGAATTGTATTGCCATGAACGAAGAAGGAGAAAAATCCAAACAGACAAATATTTGGAGAGGCAAGGCTTTCTTGATATCCTATATCCAATTTAATCAAAAATATTTCAAGAAATTAATATCTATATTCCAGGTAAACATTGAGCAAAACATTTCCTTTATGGATTACTAAATCCATGGGAAATACAGACAATTACATATAGTATTCTTCTATACTGTTGGTGGAACTTGATATTTGGTGCCATTGGCATCTCCAGCCTTGTTTTCTTCGGATCTCATTCATAAACAGAGCTATTTACTTGGCCATATATGAAGTTAAAGAAATATAAAATTAAATTATTTCACTAAAAATGCTTTCGTAAACTATTTCATATATCTACACTTAACCTTCATTATGGGCAACACCAGCAGATTTCAAGAGATTAATATCTTTATTCAGAGAGCATTGAGCAAAATACTCCCTTCATTGATTCCTATACTAAAAGACTATCTTTATTCAGAGAGCATTGAGCAAAATATTCCCTTCATTGTACTACACTAAAAGACCAGTGCAGTAAATTATATAGCTAAATATTCTTCTAGACTGTTAATGGAACTTGATATTTGGTGCCAATGGCATTCCAAGCCTTCGGCATATGTCATTCATAAACAAACCATTTCATTGGCCATGTGGGAAGTTGAAGAAGATACAAAATTAAATTATTTCACAATAAATGTTTTAGTAAACTACCATACACATCTAGACTTGAGCTCGGATACCAAAGTTGCCCCACACAAGTGTTTCACACTCGGGCTCTTCTGAAACTGCGTTTAACAGAATAAAGTAGAATCCATACATTGTATGCTCAGGAGACGTGCCTACAAATGTCCTACCAATGCACCTTGAAATGAGAAATCTGGTATATTGATATCTCAAGATTCACCGTTGAGGGTTGAAGAATGTACATGCATGATAATTTCTTCAGTAAAAGAAGGCCTTAAAGAAAAGGAATTACCTAAAACGGGTGTTGTACAATGCTTCTTGCAGTGCTCAGATGGCAGCCTAGAAAACGTGCAATATACATTGCTTGTCTATTCAGTTTTACTTCCTAAATTTACCGTTCATTCATGCTTTGCCTATGTTTCTATCTTTTGGAAAAAACGGGCTATGGATGGTTTGTTCTGCAGATGAGTTAATAGACAGTTCAAGACAAGGTGGGATATGTTCAAGAGCAAAGAACATCACATGAGGAATTCTTTTGTCATGGTGATCATGTAGAACATACTGAGCAAATATGTTAGGTCTAGAACTCCTGCGTACAAATCTACTTGCATTCCCACTACTAGATGCATCCACTTTGAAACCCATATCCTCAACAAAATGGAAAGGAGAGGCCGAAACTACATCATCGTCCATCACACCTCGCAGGTCACCCCAATTTCCTTCCATGGAAATAGGAGAGATTGGGAAGATAAATTTATTCGTTGGGTTGTTCAGGGAGGGATCTACAACCAGATCACCTGTGTACAGCAATAAATGCACCCGCCTGTATCAATTCCAATGTCCGAACTCCCCAATCCTTATAGGAAGTTCTGAAGATCTCAATCTGATGTTTCAACCCGTGTTGAGCAACCCTATTAGTGCAAGTTGGTGGGCATCTACATTTAGGACCACATTCATACACTACTGCCTTAGCTTTAACAAGTGTCCCATTGGCTCTGTAAGGAAATTCTCCTCCATTTCTTCTAGCACAAAGACAGCTCCCAGCATCAATACATCCTCTGGCTCCAATACAGCCGCATCCTTCATGTAATTCTGGTTTAGGCAGCCAATTCGGATGTTGCACAGTAAGGAGGTATTTGAAATCATCCAGAACGTGGACATTATCTACAGAATTCACCACAGGTATATGAAATTTGTGCTCTCCTTCCCCAATGTCTTCCTTGATTACACTTTCTTTCTTACCATGTGAACTGCCCCTAAACCTGAGTATGTGAGAAACTAAAGGAGGCTGACCATGCTTCCGCCTTAGTTTGAATTTATACACCAGAAATCCTGCTCGTCCATTTTCTGACCAGGATTTCTCTACATTGTAGAGTCAATCATACCTATACCCACAATGCAACTCCTCACATGATCGGATTAATCTAACAGGCTGTTTCATCATACAGCTATACCTCAGGGCTTGATTCCCTCGAGTGAGCTCCTGATCAGAAATCTGCTTCTTGTTCTTGTCATGAGCATTTCCACCTTGGCCTGAGTATATTATCACATCTCCGTTGTCAATGTTGTCTTCATAACCTCCAGAAAGGACAATGTTGGCAGCCAGTGGCACCACATGGCCTGTTTCTTCAGGCTTCAGATAATATATGCCCGCCTGAAGAGGTCTGTGCAAACCCATATTGCTCAGTAGCCTTCGAGACTGGAACACATCTCCTACTTCTACTCCAGGAACAGATCCTACATGATTCTTGCAAAGATTGTGCCAAAGAGGTTTCAACCTATCTGATGCCTCCTGGAATACCTTTTTGGTTTTTGGATCATCCTCTGGTTCCATAGTTTCTTGTTTATGTAACAGTCTCTGGACTAAAGCATGGAATTTTGACAGCCCTAACCTTCTTTCCTGGGCCTCTTTGTCGGCGAGACTTTTAAGCTCTTTCCAGTCCTTTGGCTCATTTCTTCTTTTTCGCTTGCGCGGTATATTCTAAGCTAAATTTGTTTTGGCCAAACTTGAGTCTGCGTGTTTGGTCTCTTGAAAGTCAGGGTCCAATTCTCTGGTCTCTTGAAATTCAGGGTCCAATTCTTTGGCACTGACCGCACCGACATGAGTAGGGATGCACGCTAATGGTTTGTTTGGTATCTGATTCACCTGTTCTCTCTGATAGTCCATATATCCATGTTTCCTCTTTCTTGCAATCCCGGCGCCCTCGGCTCCACCTCTAACAACAGAGCATCCAGCAGGAAATTCAAACGAAATGGGCTTAGCATCAAATACCCGCACATTAACCATTGAAGTAAGATGTGTGGATCTTAGGGGTTCTTTGCGAGGTTTTTGTGACCACTCTGTTAGCTGAGCCATGGCCTGAGAAGAGCTCGAAGAAAATCTCAGCAAAAGTTCTTCCACGATATCAGTTGTCGGATTCAGCAATGCAAAATGGGGAGAGAAATAAGCAAGGGCAAGAAAGACAGAAACTATTGAAGTGGTTAATAAGACGCCCTGTTAAAAGGACTTCAAGTACAAAACCCGGAGGCACAAGTTCCCTTGAGTATCTATCAAATCAGAGGTTTCTTGGACATATTTGCGACTGCAACGTATAGGCGCAACAGAAAGGAACCTCGTTCTATTCCCATTCAGATCAACATCTTTAGAGACCCAATTTATATAAGGCACTGCTTGCAATCCCTAACCAATCCACATGCCCACCCCAATTCTGAGATTGACTAAAACACCATCACACCACACAAAGTTTACAAAGAAATCCACTCCTGCCAGCTGGTAATCCAGAAGACTAAAACCCAGACAGTCTCAAACCACCTGAAATCAAACATGTTTCAATGACCACAGAATGACTATATGTGTTTCACAGGGATACACACTATATCTGTTCTCTGCTCACTTTCAAAAAAAGAATGCAACATTCAACAAAATATCAAAAACCCAAGTGACCATACCTGAAGTCTGCAGTCCTAATAGCTTGAATTTGCTAAGCGGGGCTCATACGGCGCGCAGAGCTCCGCTTGACATGTTTAGTTATCTGTCTAATGGTCAAATGTTTAGTTATCTGTCTGGTATCAGCTTCCCACATAAAAAGAAGCCCCGAAATCCAGTTGCACTAGTCTGTTGGCACTCAAATCCACCTTTCAATCAGTTTCGATGACCAACAGCAGGAGATAAAATCGGCCATGCACTGGGATGCTCAGATGTCGAGGCTCATGCAGAGATTCGTATTTAAAGAAACAAAAGGATCGCTAGCGTTATGGTCGTCGCAGTTCTTTGTTATGATTTGACCTGCACTCACTTGCAGAGCACCTTCGTAGTTACTGTTGAAATGAAATCATGGCCACCAAACTTCATGGGGACGCCACACGGTATGAACTCCAAATCTGAAACACCTGTTAAATTTGACTTTACAGACATGGAATTTATTTTACCGTAGTTCATCTGATTTGCATGTCAAATTCCATCCATGTTCAATACACATACAAAGTGCAAAGGAGCGATAGGGAAGCCAATTGAAGCAAGCGTGCGATTCCATTACCTTTTCTGTGGGTGAGAAATTGGGAATGAGGTTGAAATTTAGAGATGGTTAGTTTTTGCAGATGCATGTGTACAGCTTGAAGGCTGACATTCCAAAGATATTTTGCCGCCACATAACGTACAATTCTAAATGTTCCAAATTTGTTGCCGTGCATCCGTGATCAGGGGATGGCGAGCCTTATTTTCCTCGGCGCTCATTAATGCGCCGAGGGGTGAAATGGCAGCCGTTGATGATCTGATTTTAATTTGACGGCCATTCCACCCCTGGGTGCATTAATGGGCGGATAGCAGCTGAAATAAAGGCCTTATTTCCTCTGTCATAGGCATTTATGGGCCTATGGCAGAGGAAATAAACGACCTTTATTTCAGCGGCCACTCGCCATTAGTCCATTAATGCGGCCCAGTTGTGCGCGGCGGGCATCACGGCCTGGCACGTGTGTGCCTATGGCAGTTGAAATAGGCAAGCGATATCCCAGCCTGCTATAGGGCATTTAATGCAACCCCATAGCAGGCTCCAAACATACATCCACCATGCGGTCATATCTTTTCCGGCAGCAGTATCAGGTAAAAAGGAGCCCATTCACCATGCATAAGCATGCTATGCATCCTAATGCAGCATCTGAAGCTAGAGGTCGCAGTTAATGCCACGTCCCCACCTTATTTCAAAATCAGTTACCTTCCCACCGTAATTTTTCAAATTTTCAATCAACTCCCGCGTAAAGGCAATGTTCTCAAATTCAAAATTTCAATCCAGCTCCAGCCTGAACGCATTGCTCTCAAATTCAAATTTTAACGTTTATGAGGGAAAAGGGAAATCAACAGATGGTAAGAAAATCTGTTTACCAGAGCTCAAAAGCATGTATCCAGTTCCTTTTTCGGGCGTATTGCCAGTTTCTCAAGGCTGGAATGCCGAGCAGGTTGGAGGAAGACCAATTTACCACTTTGTTCTTCTACCAGACAATAGCTATTTTCAAGCCCTCGAAAAGTAAGGCCTTCATCTCAGACCTCGTTTTTCTAGGCGCCGGAGGTAAGTATCCGAACCCAACAAATTCATACGATCTGATGGACTGTTCTCCCAGATAAAATGTTTTTGCAGGGGCGATATGACACAATGCCGGGGCAGAAACAAGATAATGGAATGTGTTGTGCAACGAAGAAAGTCATTGCGCTCCCAGTGATGATTACTTCTGCTGACTTGGAAAATTTACTTAGAAAGTAGAGTCTGTCAATACAATGAAAGATCGTATTTTCATTAGTGTAAGGGTGTGAGTATTTCTCAGAATTGGCACTTTCCTGAACTCATTTTAATTTGAAGTTGAAGATGATGTTTGATGTGAGTATTTCTCAGAATTGGGACTTTCGTGAACTCATTTTAATTTGAAGTTGAAGATGATGTTTGATGGGCTCTACCAAATTCCACATTGTGTTTTTAGTGAAAATATTTTTCACTCTTCGTTATTTTTAACTTGTTAAATAGAAATATAAAATCTCAGTGAAAAGGATTTTAACTTGTTTTTTCTCTAATTTAACCCTTTCAAAGAACACACTTTTAATCCATAAAGGACACTGTTGTTGTGGAAATTCCATCCATTTCAATTGTCTTTTTTGTTAGAGCTTATTATGAGTTTGCAAGTATTCAATATGATGGTGATCACTATTAAGATCCAATTGATCTTGATAACTCGGTTGCACCAATAAAGATAGCTTTTTATTTCCACCCACACTGAGATCAGACTAATTAGTAATAGGAGACAACATTCCTCATGGTTAGATGATAAGACCCTGCAGCGGAGAGAGCAACCAGAGAGGGACGGGTTATTCTTTTAAAAATTAATCTGGGTGGAAAGAATTTTAACTTTTCCATTTTTTTTAAATGGAGAAAAATATTCCCTAATTTATTCTTTTAAAAATTAGTTTGGTGGAAAGGATTTTAACTTATTCATCTTTAAATGTAGAAAAATATTCTCCAATTTATTTCTTTAAAAATTATTATGGATTCAAAATATTTTCAAAATTTACAAGACAATAATATAAAGAGATGCCTAAACTACTTTTTTGTTTAAATGTAAAGTCACTAAAACATGTGTGTTTTGTACCAATTTCAATTTAAAATATTCCATAACTAACTATTTAATATAGATTTAAATGAGAGTGACAAAAAAATTCAATTTTCAATAGACAAAGAAGAGTCTAGATTTTTTAGATTGATAGAGTCCTCAATCAAATAGTTTTCTAATTTGATAATTTTGTTTAAAAAAATTACAAACGAAAATTAACAAACCATATTTATAAATTGATAATTTATTTATAATAAATGTTTTTAAAATATCCAAAATATTAGCAATGATGATAATTTTTATTGTAAATTTTGAAATATTTAAATTTATCTAACAAATAAATGTAAGCAAAATTAATATTTTAAAAATACCTTGGAATTTACAATTGGATAAATAAGAATTTTAAGATGGATTAAAAAGAAAATTATTTTTCACATATAAGATTTAATATATATTTTAACTCATTATTTAAAATTCATACATACTCTCTATATTTTTGTTGATTTTTTATTATGAATATAAAAACAATTGTTTATTAATATAAATTTTGTATTTTTATCATGAGATATTTTTAATTTTAAAATATGGCCAAACCAAACAATATGATATGTGTGCATGTTTTATAATACTTTAAAAACTCAAATATATTCAATCTTGCCATTCCTATTGCCAAATTAGAAATGATTTGGTGCAATTATGTAGTCACTATTTATGTGATTTCAAAGGTTTTTCAAATCATACAAAGCCATTTTCTCAAATAGCTTCCCAAAACCCATTAACTATAATGTATTTTGAAGAGGAACATTAATCTGAGCTTTCAACATGATGACTTGGATTAAAGGACAACCTTATAAATCATAAAACAAGTTTTGACCTACTTTTAAATAAGACTTTGAGAGTATTTATAATAAAATACATGGCATGCATTTTGAAGGAATTCATAATCTTCCAATTGGTAAGAAGGATGGAGCTCTCCTCTTGACACACTAGCACTTGAGAGGCCCAAACCTAATTATCATATCTTATTGTTGGAAATACTAAGAGGGGGGTGAATCAATATTTCTTTTCAATTGTTAATTATTTCCAGTTAGATTCTTCATAATTAAAAACAGAGAGGTGTATAATAATGATATTAAGGATTAATTAGAACTTCAATCACTTTTTTTAATAATAGTATACAATAGATGAGTGAAGGGCACCAACCCTTTTAATGAAACATGCACCAACATGTTGCCAAGCACTAACTTGGACTTTGATGAGGCTCCAACCTCTAGGGCTTCGACCCTATCTTCTCAAGGCACCAACCCCTAGGACACCAATCCTTCAGTCTTATTTTGATAATAAATAAATGGTCTACTTACTTGAATTTCTTCAATAGAATACTAGACTCCAACAACAACTTGAGTTTGACTGTCCAAAGTTCTTCAACTTTCAAACCTCCACTATTTTCGGCTTATGCCTTGATGATCCCCAACACAGTTGCTTTAAGGTGCTAGACTGTATCTCAGTGTTATCCTTGTAGCCTTAGATCTCCATCAATGGTGAGTTCACCCTACTAAACTTTTTCAACATTGTCATACCGAGTTCAAGTCATTGCTGCCTGTGGTGAATTTTTAGTCCTCTAAATTGACTGTCATAACTGAGTTCAATTTCTCACATGTCAACCACAGTCACAAGTCTGAAGGTATAATGATATGAGACACCTTCTTCGCGTTGTAGCTATCTCCTCCACAAGACTGCAATGTTGAGATTGTATGTGATTGTAATTTCTGCACCAAGATTAACTCCAATCAACCCACTGTACTCAGACTCTTATGTCAAGGTCGGAATTCAAGTTTTAGGCCAAAAATTTTGTGTTATTACAGTCACAAATTTGAGTTGTAATTGGCTACAGGACCAC
Organism: Pinus albicaulis; assembly: GCA_034641835.2. Lineage (NCBI taxonomy): Eukaryota > Viridiplantae > Streptophyta > Pinopsida > Pinales > Pinaceae > Pinus > Pinus albicaulis. Next base: position 1,944,743,489 of record CM076575.1, on the reverse strand, counting down.
CTATATTCTTGACTCAGGATCATGCTTATAAAAGACACAGATCTCATCTATCAGGTTCGAGTATTAGTGCTGCAACAGGTCTTAAATAATCAGATCTGAGCCATAAAGAAGTCTTGAGCTGATGCAATAGATTTGACCTTTTAAAATATCACTTCCTTGGTCTCCTCAGTTCACGAGTTGTGAACTACCCTTGCTGTGATCTACACTGAATTATCTTCACTGAAAAATTGATGACTTTGAAATGGATGAATGCAGATTTATATATATAGTAGTTTGTCCCTATGAAGAGACACATCCATTGGAAGAAAAGCTGATATTATATGACTGCATAGGTCGGCTTGACTGTAAATATCTATATATATATATATATATATATATATATATATATATATATATATTATCTTAAAAATTCAGTTTCTGACAAACTAATGGGAGTTTCGAGGCAAGTAAGAGCTTGTTGGAAAGAGGGAAAAATCCTCTTTAATATGGTCTAGGATTCATTGAGAAAGGATGCCTCCAAGATGTCTAAATTTATTTTTCTTTGTGACTGTTTCATAAAATTTTAGTGCAGAAGGTGATTGGGACAATAAGAGATCATTAGAGCTTCTTCATCATGGTGTGTCTTCCATGTCATCATATGTCATTGTTACACAGCAATTTGTCACCGTCCCTGCCATTCCCCATACCGCACATTGGAGGGCTCATTCCGTGACCTGTGAGCAGAGACAAGACTTGAAAACAATTTCATGACATCCCTCTGAACATGAGCTTTCATTGCCCTGAAGACATGTCATTCTAAAAAACCCTAAAAACACCCCTTTTTGCATTGGCGCGGGTAGCCAGTTCAGTACCCACGCCAATGGGGGAAATCATTCAAAGAGGTCGCACCAATTGGCGCTCTGTCCCAGAGTCGCACTCGCGCCAGCCAATTTAAGGAGTGTTTTTTTTAAATAAATGGCAGAAGTTTTGTCCTAACAAATTCCTGGACTGCTACCTATCTTGAGTTGGGAAGTTTGGCTACGGATTTCCATAGAGAATAAGTGGTTTTCCACCTCTCATGGAAGCTTCCTTGATGATAGGGCCAATCCCATGATTATAGGGATCCCAACTCCCCTTCCTCCATCTATAAAAGCTTGCTCATCTCCTTTGCAAGCTAATCTCCAAGTTCCCAAGAGCCTTATGCTGTAAGAGCCTTGATTCATTCCCTTGAGGCCAAATCCAAGCAAGGAGATCATTGCCAAGTATCCGAAGAGAGAGGTTTGTCCCATCCCTGACAGGCTTTATCGAGACACATTCTGCTGACGACCCGCCGAAGGAGAATTCAACGTCGGAACTATGGTTGTATTCTTCTTTGATTGATTAATGATAAGCGACTATTGGTTATGGTTCCACTCTTGATCGTTAATTATGATGATGAGTTATGTCTTTTCTGACTGACATATAGTTGCATATACTGGATTTTACGCTTGCGTTTGTTTTGTTTCTTGCATGTGCAGGTGTCCGATCACGGAGATCGTGAGGATTGTGATCTGCCAGAGCTAAGGAACGGGAGCGCTACTTTCTCTACGAGCGATAGCGTTGGATTCCAGGTAAGCCTTCATCGCTAGTTGGTCTATTTGCAATTAGGAACCTGCACTATAGCGTGAACGATTGTTGCTAGACCCGGTTTAGGCTAGTAGGGATCACCTCTGTCTGCAGAGGGGATTAACCTCTTCAACAATTTGGCGACTTCGCTGGGGAGATCAGCTTGTTGTTTGCTTTGTAAACTATAGAGGGAGCCTGAAGTACAGCCAGATAGCCTTTGAAACGCTTTTGCTCTGCATTAGCGAAGTAGATCAACGTTGCTTCAGTCAATCTCCGGTTTAGTTTATGAACTGAACAACTTGGAGTGTTGTCTTGTCTTTTCGGTCAATTCTTGGCCTTGCTTGCTTGGTCAGCTCTTTGGGCTGGTTTTTCTTGTTTTTTTGGCTTTTGTTTAACTTTGACACCTATGTTATGGCCTTAGATTGCTTATTTTTTATTTTTCCATAGCAAACTTGACTGGTGCGCTTTTTAGCGCGACAGTCGCGCCTATTGGCGTTAGTTGTCAATGTTCCACTCGCGTCAGTTCTAATATGGTGCTAGTTTCAGCCTGACAGTCGCACCAGTGCTGGGGACTGCTAGGGTTTCCTTGTTTCTGAGCTTTCTCAGCCTGATCTTTGGTTTTGGTTACATTTTTTCGACTGCTTGAGTGTTCTGGAGCCTTGTTTGACTGACTGTGACCTCTTTCCTTTGGTTGTTTTCCCATTTCCATCGATTTTACATTCTAGCCCTAGGGCATCTAGGTGCTTTGGTGTGTCAGGCCTCCCTTGGGAGTTTTTGGTTTTTGGCGGTTCAACCAATTTCGTGATTGCTTCCCTGCATTCGTTTGACAGTTGTTTATCAGTTTATTGCACTATTTGAGTGATTGACTCCTCTTTCATTCGAATTCCGCTTTGTCTCGTTTTGGGCCTAGATTACACGGCTCATTTGTGTCTTTGGGATTTCCTTGGTTTTGAGGAACTTTTCGGTCGATTTTAGATCTGATTGTGTGTGCCATTGAGTGAAATTTGCTTGTTTTTGCTCTCTTACCATCGTTTCTCAAATTTCTCTTTTCATTAGTTTTCATTTTGTTTAGTGCATTTTTCTCATAAACATTGAAAATATATAATAAAAAAATCTCTTCTGCTTTGAATTAGTTAGTGTGAATCAAAATCTTTTCGGTGTTATTAGTGATTAGTAGCTTTGAAAGAAAATTTTTTAGTTTCCATTAGCTGCACTAGATATATCACTGGTTGTTTTCTGATCATTTTATTGTGTGAAAGCTCTTAACTCTCTTGTAATTAGCTCTCATCGAATGAAATGATATACTGTGGCATATAGTTTTGCATTTAGGGGATTTTGAGACATCACATTCGTTAGGGCCTGAAAACTGAAACGTAATTGAAGATAAACTTTAAAATTTACTGAATTTACACTAAGGCAACATTGAAATCTAACGAAACACATTTAGGGGTCTAGGCTAGAGACGTGTTCCGGCGTCTTAAAACCTAGTAGTTGTCGTTCGCCTCTTGGATTTAGACAGCACTAGTACGGACTTGTGATCCCCGTACCATCGCTTATATAAAGGGAGACCCCACTAGGTTTCAATCCTTTATCCATAGGAAGCCGAGTCTGCCACCCTATACCTGTGATACACCGGACACAGCATTCGGGGAGATTTCTTGCACGTACGGAAATTCCTTGGTTGATTTCTCTTTCATTTTGAAACCAAGGTGTATATTGCAATTCACGGTTATTTGGTACACCCTTTGCCTAGTATTCCTGAGTAGTCATTTGATCTTTTCTGACTCTTTAAATTTGAAAGGATCACCAAGCATTTTCTGTCCTTTCACGCTTGCTTCAAAACTGAAAGAGATAGAGTCACCTTTCATCCGTTTCTCAGCTCTTAAAACATGAAACGGTGAAGTTTATAAGTTTCAATGTGGTAAAATAAATCACCTACCACACGCCCTTTTAGAGTTTGCTTGTTGGCCGTTTGATTGTGTGCCTTGGTTTTTAGCCCGTCTGTGGTTTTGAGTTGTTGATGGAAACTTTTCCAGAGTTCACCAACCAAGGAATCCCCTCCCATGAGAATCCTGGTCATTTTCCTCCTTTTGGAAATGTTGGTGCTCCTTATATGGCAACGTTTTCCCTTCCTGGGTTAACCGTTGGGTTGCCTGTTTGGTTGTTTTCAACCTCTGTGGTCCCAAATGTCCTGGCTACTGTTCAATCAGTTCCTCCACCTGAACAACATCATGTTTATTCTAAGGTGGACCTCTCCCCTTCTTCGCCTGTTTCTACGTCCTCCTCTTCTCCTTCGCCTGGTGAAAGTTTGGATTCAAGTAACCAGGTGGCTAAGAAGAAGAAGAAGAAGACAAAGAAGAAGAAGTCTGATAAGAGAGAGGCTAAGGCTGCAGTTACTGCTTCCGAAGCACCTCCTCTTGATAAAACTTCCAACCCTCCATGGATCCCAACTTCCAACCCTCCATGGATCCCAACTCCCCTTCTTGATTATAGGGATCCCAACTCCCCTTCCTCCATCTATAAAAGCTTGCTCATCTCCTTTGCAAGCTAATCTCCAAGTTCCCAAGAGCGTTATGCTGTAAGAGCCTTGATTCATTCCCTTGAGGCCAAATCCAAGCAAGGAGATCATTGCCAAGTATCCGAAGAGAAAGGCTTGTCCCATCCTTGACATGCTTTATTGAGACACGTTCTGCTGACGACCCGCCGAAGGAGAATTCAGCGTCAGAACCATGGTTGTATTCTTCTTTTATTGATTAATGATAAGCGACTATTGGTTATGGTTCCACTCTTGATCGTTAATTATGATGATGAGTTATGTCTTTTCCGACTGACATATAGTTGCATATACTGGATTTTACGCTTGCGTTTGTTTTGTTTCTCACATGTGCAGGTGTCCGATCACGGAGATCATGAGGATTGTGATTTTCCAGAGCTAAGGAACAAGAGTTCTACTTTCTCTACGAGCGACAGCGTTGGATTCCAGGTAAGCCTTCATCGCTAGTTGGTTTATTTGCAATTAGGAACCTGTACTATAGCGTGAACGATTGTTGCTAGACCCGGTCTGGGCTAGTAGGGATCGCCTCTGTCTGCAGAGGGGATTAACCTGTTCAACAGCCATAGTGCAACATCTATCAATCTTCCATTAAGAGAGCTCATCAAGAGAGATTATATTCCATCAATGACAATTATTAACCAACAAGGATCCTTTTCAAACTAATAAATAGATCCATTTTGTAGAAATATAAATTAATCACTGATGTATTAACTCTAAATAAATTACATTAAAACTCTCAAAATCAAGACAAACAAGAAAATTGAGTGCTATTATTTCTATTAGACAATTGAAAAAATATTTAATATGATTACCGTATCTCCATAGGTTAGTGTTTTATATTGAATACCAATGGCCTATAGGTGTGTACATTCTACGTGAGTATCAACCTTTAAGATTAAGGCTTTAAGTTTAAGTGTGCATACAATGCAAGGTTGCATCATATCAGTGGAGAAAAAGACAACCTTTTATAATAAGGCCAAAGTCCCATTGTGGGCGAGTCTATGCTTATCTTGAATTCTATGGTTGGATATTGGGTTTCTTTTATTTTTTGTATATATATATATATATAGATGAAATTGAGTTATATTAATATTAAAGACCAAAGTGACTCATAACTACTAAATGTAGTTGATTGATGATTGAAGGAATTTAATTGATTATACTAATTTCCAAGAGAGGTAGATCTTAACCTGCTAAAAATATTATGGATGTATCAAGTTGAATATAGAACATGGATTAAAATTATTTTGTAATGAAATCTAAAATCATCATAAAATATAATAAATGGCACTAGTTATGCAAGAAGAACTTATAAAGTTTTTATTGATGATCATCTTAATGTAATGGATAATGTTATGTTGATTCTTGGTTAATTATGGGGAAAAATGGAGGAATGTTTGTATTAATGCATTCACATTACCAATGTTGATAGGGAATTGACATAATAAGTCTTTGGTTTAATGTATGTTAATATATTTAAATAACAATATTTGTTTGATTGAAAACAAGAAAATTTAAATGTGGATAATGAGTTAGATAATTGAGAATGATGTAGAAAGGAGAAATGTATTCATTGGAGACTCACATGCTAAAACCAACACTAGTGCTCTAGGTAGAATTAGGATTTTGGACACAATTTTGTTAAGAAAATTTCAAATAATTTAAGATGTATCTTTATTGAATACAAGGATTTGGAAATATCTATATTGTATTGAGAAACATTGCTTCTTGGGTCTATATTTGATTTTCATGATGCTTGTTAGTAGATATTGATGGTGATGACATGTTTAGGCATGGATGGTTTCATAACCTTCTCAAGTTTATTCAATATTTGATCAATGTTAATCAAGGCTTATTGGTTCCAAACATTGGAAAGAAAAGGTGCATTTATGCTAGCACATATTGATTTGCAAGGAAAAATGTATACTCTATAAAATAGCTATTTTTATTTAGGGTACGTGATCTATAAATTTTCATGGGTATTCCATTAAAGTAATTTTTCAAAATAGATCTAGTCTAATTACTTAAACATTTACTATGAGTGTTAATTCCCTTTAGATCTCAAATTATTTAGTTACTATTTTTATGCTTAAATGAATGGATTAGCTAAAATACAAGAGTATATAATAGAAATAAATACATACACCATCCACATTAGACAATTTTTTTTCCTTGGAAAATTAATATAGGAGAAGGGGTAGGTCCTACCTTCTATAAAGGTCTTAGCACCAAATTTTCATATAGAGTTGGCAGAGGACATAGTTTTGCATAAGAGGTCTAGTATTTCTCCCGTGAAAGTATATATATTTTCCTAAGGCATCAATATGATTCTTTATCATTATGAGGAGGATAGATATGAGGATTATGGAATGGTACGGTGATGAACCAGTTAGTCAACTTGGTGAGGAGGTTCAAGAATAACTAGGGGTTATTTTCGATGAGTCTTATGCTTGAGTTTTGGAACCAACAACAATTCTAGAAACTAGTTGGTGAACCCTAGAAGGTGGGAATCGCAAAGGGATTGGCCATCCCAGAGAAGGATGTACTACTTGGGTTTTGGAATAACTAGAAATCCAAATTGGTTATTTCATGGAGGGTGCCTAGAGCCATAGAGCAACATGCTTGTTGGGTTGGAACCTTGGTAGTTAGTCTAGAGGGCACCTAGAGACCTAGACCATCATATTTGTTGGGTTGACACCTTAGTTCATATTTTTCCCTGGAGGGTGCCTAGAGCCCTGGAGAAACATGGTTATTGGGTTAGCACCTTGGCATTTATCCTAGAGGGTGTTAAGAGCCCTAGAGTAGCATGGTTTTTGAGTTGGCACCTTAACCATAGAGGACATGTTACTATCGGTTTTTCCTTGCCCTGGAGATTACAACCCTAGCTTGGCAGTGACCTGTGGTTGAAATTGGTGAACCACAAGTTCTGTGGTTTTGAGGAATGTGGAGATATTGCATCCAATATGTTCATTTTGACTAGATAAACATTTTGATTGATGTGCCATGTGAATTATCTATTTACGTAGAAACCCTAATTTTGGAGTTTTGAGTACTTTGCATGTATTTATGTACTTCTATATATTTGTATGCATTTATATGATCCACAATTCATATCCTGAACTATGGAACTCTAATTCGAGAGTTATATGCTCAAATGCATGTTATCATTGTTATTATATTATGCAATATTCTACGATTATGTGTTATTGTTATAAACCCCAAATTCTACAAGTTATAATTATGTGCATGATGAATATTAATAAAAGTTACATAAATAACAATTGGGAAGTGGTTAGTTATAACTCTCATGCATGATATTAAATTAGGGTTATTACCTGAATCATTGAATTACGAGGCTTATTAATGGAATTCACGAGTTGTAAGTGCTTCCACTTAAATTTTAGTGAATTTTGGTTTTGGATGATGTAGTGTTTCCCAATTGGAGGCCACGTACATTATAAAGTGGTATCATAGGCAAAGTAAAACATTATGCTTGATTGGGCCTGTAATTAAAAGTGAAATTGAGAAGTTGCAGGTTTTCCTTAGGCAATTGGTTTGTATTCATCAGTCAAAAGCACGTGGGTACTATGAGTTTATGAGCCTATGGAGGTATGTATAAGGGAATTTTTTATGTATGTATGTATGCATGTATGTAAAGAATAGTGTATATGAATTCATGCTTATCTATATAAACACATAAACACATGTTTTCATACGTACATTTTCATCGATGAAAGCATAAAAGCCCTTTTGTTTTATATCTATCACATACAAATTCAATTTAAATTGTTTAGGATTTTCTTATATGTTTACGAATTGTGTGTGTGTGTGTTTAAGTATTGAGAGTGTATAATTTGATTATGCCTCATGGAAGATGAAAAAGGAAAGGGCCACCTCACGTAAATTCAAAAGGCATGATTTCTTTACCAATAAGAATGAAGTGGGCTTGGTGTTAAATAATAAATCTAGATTGAGAATTTAATTAGGTGTTACAACTCTATAACAACTGAAGAAAAAATCCCAAGAAAGGATGAACTTCTCAGAAGCATATCTTTGTGTTGTGGAGTTGGAATTTGGCATTTGAATAGTTTGAAGAAAGGGGATTATGAGCAGAACAGATCTGTAGTAATAAAAACATGAATTGGTGGATCAATTTTTTTTTTTAAATTACAAGAAAAGCTACAAGGTTTTATAATGAAAGAAATGGTGTTTAATTGAAACTTTTGGAAGGCTTAATTTTCGGTGTAAGTGTCATATTTTCGTAGATAGAAAATATATGGAGAGTTGCAGGTGAGCAGAACTAAATGGAAACTATATATTTTTTAATCGAACTGAAATTTTGTAGAAATTTGTTGGACTTGTAGGTCTGAAAGGAAATATTCATTATGAGAACCGACGAAGCAAAAAATATGCCAAGATCTAATAGCCCAAAGGAAGAAGTTAGGGCTAAATGTATTCTAAATTGATCCTTGAGTAAACCGATGCAAGAGAACTATGGATTCAATTCAAAATATAATCCTTCATTATGACATATTTCCCCCATAAAAATTTTGATATTTGAACATAGGAATCATGCTTAATTCAGTAATGGACGGAGGATGGTATTAATTGACTATTAACTATACATTCTCCAAACTTCAAATTACAACCTTGTTTGGTACATTGATCAAATTCCTAGTTATTATCCCTTAGAGTGTGCTTACAAATCATGTTTGGGATATCTTTGATACCTTCTAAATTTGATTTAGGATATTATCTGAAACATGGCCTCTAGGGGAATATCCTTTGACCAAACAATGAATTATTAAAAGGGAGTCAGCCAACACAATGACAGAAGAGACATGAATTTATTTGGCAAGAAAGATTCCTAGGAACAAACAATAGGATTTTTTCTTATTATTTTTCATCTTCCCAAGCCCCATGAATACTATAAAACTTTGATTTCTTCAGGGCCATAAAGGACCTCTAACGCTCCTACCATCCTAAACACAAATGATGGTCCCTGCAAAAATAATCAATGGAAACTATTGTTCTTTAACTGTGCTTTAGGCATATTTACAGATAGACTCTAGAAAAACATAAAAAATCCATTACGAATAACACTCCTGCCACCCTAAACATAAATGATGGTCCCTTAAAAAATAATCAATGGAAACTATTGTTCCTTAACTGTGCTTTAGGCATATTTACAGATAGACTCTAGAAAAACATAAAAAATCCATTGCAAATAACGCTCTTGCCACCCTAAACACAAATGATGGTCCCTACAAAAATAATCAATGGAAACTATTGTTCCTTAACTCTGCTTTAGGCATACCCATTTTATAGGTTCTTTTCAACTTGATGTATCAATCCATGGCTTTGATACCATGCTAGAATTTAAGAGGAAGAGTGAAAAAACATAGTAAACACATATTTACCTAGATTGAAAAACCAATGGAGCATTACAATTATTTTCACATTAAATTACCACTTTTCCACACCTCACCAAAAAGTAATTACATGGAGAGTATATAAAATTACTTGTTTGGCTCAATCTAACACATTGTTTGATATGGTCTAACTCGTTATTGCAAGCTACATCATGTGCATTGAATGCACTACACTATGGAAGCTATCAACTAAGTAAATAACTTAAAAACCTGAAGATGTAGTCAACAATTTTATGGGTAGAATTTTTAGTAGTTTTTGTTTGAAATCTAATTTAAAATTGGTAGTCCTAATCTTAACTTATCGTTCACTTAATTCAAATGTTTTAGATGTTTTCCAAAACCATGAATTTATTTTTACATTAAAAAGTAGTTTTTAAAAGATGTAACATTATAATCTCACAAAATAACATCTCACTAAATTCAAATGAATATCTAAGGTTATATTTGACAGGTATTTACTAGTGTTTTCCTTATTTCATTGTCCCGTGTAAAAGTATGCACATCACTAATAATATATATTAAATTTTTAAAACTCTCAATTTGATGGATAAATTAAAAAATTACCATATATATATTTGATTACAAAAAATAAAATAAGCCCGCTATCCAAGCATAGAATTCCCACATAGCGATGAGATTACAAGATAAGCATAGACTCACCGACAAAGGAACTTTGGAATTATTTGAAAAGTTGTCTTTGTCTCCACTGATATCATGCAACCTTGCATTGTATGCACACTCAAACTTAAAGCCTTAATCTTAAAGGTTGATACTCAACTAGAATGTCCACACCTACAGGACATTGGTATGCTATATAAAACACTAACCTATGGAGATAGAGTAAACAAATTAAAGGATTTTTTAATTGTCTAATAGAAATGATAGCACTCAATTTTCTTGTTTGTCTTGATTTTGAGATTTTTAATGTAATTTCTTTAGTGTTAATACATCCTTGATATATTCATATTTGTATAAAATGGCTCTATTGATTAGTTTGAAAAAGATCCTAAGATATGAGGCATTAGAGGCATGCATGCCTGAATATGAATGTAATTAGGTTTGGGCATCTCAAGTGCTATGGTGTCAAGAGGAGAGCTCTATCCTCCTTACTAGTTGGAAAATTATGAATTCCTTCAAAATGAATGCCATGCATTTTATTATTAATACTCCCAAAGTCCTATTTAAAAGAGGGTCCAAACTTGTTTTATGATGTACAAGGTTGTCTTTTAGTCCAAGTCATCATGTTGAAAGCTGAGATTAATGTTCCTGTTTAAAATACATTATAGTTAATGGGTTTGGAGAAGCTATTTGAGAAAATGGCTTGGTATGATTTGAAAAATCTTTGAAATCACATAAATCGTGACGACATAATTGCACCAAATCATTGGCTAATTTGACAATAAGAATGAACAAGATTGAATATATTTGACCTTTTTGAAGTATTATAAAACATGCACACATATCATATTATTTGGTTTGACCATATTTTAAAATTAAAAAGATATCTCGATAAAAATACAAAAAATATATTAATAAACAATTGTTTTTATATCCATAAAAAAAAATTAACAAAAATAGAGATAGTAAGATATTTAAATAATGGTTTAAAGTATATATTGAATCTTATATGTGAAAAATGGTCTTTTTTTAATCCATCATAAAAATCTTATTTATCCAATTGTAAATTATAAAATATTAATTTTTCTTACATTTATTAGATAAATTTAAATGTTTCAAAATTTACAATAAAACATTATCTCAAATTATTTTAATATCTCATATTATTATACTAAATTTAAATTGGATATTTTAAAAACATTTATTATAAATATATAAATATTGTTTGTCAATTTTAAATTGTAATTTTCTAAAACAAAATTATCAAATTAAAAAGCTATTTGATTGAGGACTCTATCAATCTCAAAAACCTAGATTCTTCTCTGTAGATCGATTTTTTTTTTTTGGTCTCTCATTTAAATCTATATTAAATAGTTAGTTGATGGCATATTATAGATTGAAATTGATACAAACCATACAAGTTTTAGTGACTTGGCATTGGAACAAATGAGGTACTTTACCCATCTCTTTATATTACAATCTTGTAAATTTTGAAAATATTTTTGAATCCATGATAAATTTTAAAGAAATAAATTCGATAATATTTTTCCACATTTAAAAATGGAGAAGTTAAAATCTTTTCCACGGAGACTGCCAGGTCTAAATCTTATCTAACCCTAAAGAATATTGTCTTCTACTACTGATTATTTACCGTCCGATCTCTATTCCTGGTGCTTATGTTGCTGGCTGTGAGTGGAAATAAATACCAGATTATTTACCGTTCGATGTCTATTGCTAGTGCTTATGCTTATGCTGTGGGTGGAAATAAAAAGCTACCTTTATTGGTGCAACAACAGCTGGGTCATCAGGATCAATTGGATCTTAATAGTGATCACCGACCTATGCAATACTGCTCTAACAAAAAAACAATCGAAATGAATGCAATTTCCGCAAGATTGTCCTCTTTGGACTGGAATCAAAAAGTGTGTTCTTTGAAAGGGTCAAATTCGAGAGTATTTTTCTGCATTTAAAAATATACAAGTTAAAATATTTTCCATCAAAATGTTATATTTCTATTTAACAAGTTAAAAATAACAAAGAGTGACCATTCATAGATTAATAAGAATGAATTTTCTTATTAATTTTTTTTGAAATATTTTAAAATCTAGATTAAAAAAATAATGCAGAATTTGCTAGAAGCCATCAAAACATCATCTTCAACTTCAAATTAAAAAGGGTTCAGGAAAGTCCCAATTCTGAGAAATACTCAGAACCTTACACTAATGGAAAAATGCGATCTTTCATTGTATTGACAGACTCTACCTTCTAAGTAAATTTTCCAAAGTCAGTAGAAGTAATCATCGCTGGGAGCACAATGAATTTCTTCCTTGCACAACACATTCCATCATCTTATCTCCCGCAAAATTGAATCATATCGCCCCTGCAAAAAACATTTTATCTGGCCAGTCGCTGGAGAACAGTCCATGAATTTGTTGTTGTTGGGATACTTCTCCAGCGCTTAGTAAAACGAGGTCTGAGATGAAGGCCTTGCTTTTCGAGAACTTGAAAATAGCTATTGTCTCTTAGAAGAAGAAACTGGTAAACTGGTTCTCCTCCAACCTGCTAGGCATACTTTCCAGCCATGAGAAATGGCAATACGCCGGACAAAGGACCTTGATACATGCTTTTGATCTCCAGATTTTCTTACCATCTGTTGATTTCCCCTTTCCCTCATAAACGCTAAAGTTTGAATTTGAGAGCAATGCGTTCAAGCTGGTGCTAGATTGAAATTTTGAATTTGAGAGCATTTCCTTTACGCGGGAGTTGATTGAAAATTTGAAAAATTACGGTGGGTTGGTAGCCGAATTTGAAATAAGGTGGGGACGTGGCATTAACTGCGACCGCGCGCTTCAAATGCGGCATCCACATGAATAGCACGCTTATGCATGGTGAATGGGGCCGTTCATACTTATGCATGGTGATGAATGGGGTCCGTTTTGTAGACCACGGCTACGTTATTACGGTTGCCGGAAAAGATATGACCGCATGGTGTATGTATGTTTAGAGCCTGCTATGGGGTTGCATTAAATGCCCAATAGCAGGCTGGATAAATCACTTGTTTAACATTAGTTGTAGGTTTATAGCACCGGTCCTTTGTATGAGACTTTCGCCTCGACAGTCCCAAATGAGAATCGGAGCGCAGCGCATTCCCGCAAGAAGAAAATACATGCCTCTTTAGTGGCGGGTCATCGTTCAAGTTTTGTGTCGATGCATGTACCGGAAAATGACCAGAAGTCACCCTTGAAGCGGCATGGTCAGTGGTTGCCAACCGTTCCTTTTCAGCACGTAACGTGGAGGCAATCAGTGCCTCATGGGTCGATGTGTCTGAAGAGAGGATGTCGACGCCGTCCATCATGAGACAAACACAATAGAGCACAGCGTCAAGAAGAGCTAGGATAGTGCGGCCAGAATGGCAGAGAAATAGTAAGGCAGAGTCACAGGGGAAGCTTCTGCACCGAAGTAAGGATTCCTGACAACGAGGATAGGAGGAGCAACTAAGTGAGAGTCCCAAGACAAAGCAGATGTTCCTCAGACAGATGTCTTTGAGAGAACGTTCAACGAGGTATAAAAGTGGAAGGTGGGTTATAAAGGAAAGAGAGGCCAAAACCCTCCGTGACATAAAGAGGGAAACCTACCCGACTGACAATGACATCAGAGAATATAAGTGACAAGTACAATCCGAACAATAGGATAATGTTCTCACAGATTAAAAAGGATCAAAACTAGGAAATATTAGTTGAAGGAGTAAAGGCCATAAATAGAAGTGACCAACCCTTAAAAAGTATAGCCCGGATCATATGTCACCTTGACATACAGTACCTTAAGATAGCTAGCCCAGATCCCGTCAATTTAAGGATGTTCTCCAGGCAATCAGAATTAGATCTGAAAAAGGACAGAGGATTTGGAACTTCTTCAATGTTCTTGGGGTAGGAGCCAGGTCATTCACTGGATATATCTTTGAAAAAGAACCGGCCACCCAAAGAGTTCGAATGGTAGCCGGAGAAACCACCAGAAAAACCGGACCTTGCAGCAGACACCGAAAACTTAACACTTCACAACAGCAACAACACACGCATCCCTTGCAGTGCCACCATCTATGGAAGAACACTGAAACCCAAAGTCCTGGCAAGGGCGTGAAATGATAAGAGAATTAGTCCATTTACGCCAAATAGGTAACCATATAGAATGGTACCATGACAAAATGTTATCCGTCGCTCTTTTCACCAACTGTAGAGGGTTCCAAGTGCAGCTATTTTGCATTTGAATTCTGTTTGTGCTGCTTCACATGGAGAGATATGATGGAGTGTATAATGAACACAGCAACCAATCCTAATAATATGATTTGGCCGAGAATAAAAGAGTCAGATGTCATAGCTCGTCCCAGGCCGACTATGTGTTACCACCCCACCCAATACAATATCTCTTGATAACTTCATTAGTGCATGACAGAGAGCGAGCACTAAAGAGTCAGATGTCATACCTCGCCGACTATGGGTTACCACCCCACCCAAAACAATATCTCTTGATAACTTTGTTGGTGCATGAAGAGAGCGAGCACGATTTAAACCACAGAAAACAACCGAGGACTTAAGGGAAGAAAATGTAGAAATATTCCTAATCTATCTTCAGCCACTAGTGTTCACTTCAAAATCCTCTTATCTTGTGGTTCTTACTATCTCTGAATAATCTAGCTGATTATATCTCGATCCAGAAATCCGGCAGGTTTCTCTTCTAACCACAGAGCCCAGTAGGGAGGAACTTACCTTCAATCCCTGCAACCGTCTTCATGCTCCATGGCTGCTCCTTGTTCTGGCTTCCTTCGACAGGTTGCACCGCAAAACTATTCCGATGAACCGCTGTAGCATGTGCCTGAACCCATCTGAACCCTCTTACATTTCCTTCTGTGAGCTTCTCTTCGCTGTGTCTTATTTGTTTTAATATGGATCAGCCCCCATAGAACACAAATTCGTTCACAAATGAATAACAATTATAAGCATGGGGCTCCACGGCCAGTACTTATATGTGGCATTGCCTTTCAGCTAGGTTGGTATTTCTCATTTGATGCTAAGATATCATTTTTATTTTATTTTAATAGGTAATATTAGGAAGTTTTAATAGGTATTTATATATGTATTTGTTTAAATAAGTAAGTGGTCGGTTAGGGCGGTAGAAATGCGGCATATAAATAATTAAAAATGGGTTATAAACTTTATTTTAGTTATAGTTTTCATTTCTCTTTATAGATAAGTATTTTATTGTGTTTATTTTTAGTAGGTATTTATTTTCTAAAATAACCATATATATAATCTGAAGCTATAAATTTTATGGGGTAAGAAGATTTTGTGTATATAAACAAAACAAATATTATAAAGAATTATTTTTTTAATAAATAAATAATTTAGATAAACTAGAATTTAAAGAACATGATTAATAATTTTAAATAATTATATCTTGACAAGTAAGGAGAAGTAATAATGCAAATTCTTGTGCGTGTTTTGATATACATCTCTTATCACCTTTTTCTAAGATTGTAAAACTATTTAATGTCATATACAAGCTTCATTAGGTTGATGATTGTCCCAAGTGTAGAGATAATTATAATATAGGTCATTACTCTTTTTTTATTGTAGTTTTCATAACTCTACCCATATTAATGATGAGGTGGGTTGGGGCAGGGAATTTAAGCATAAGTTCATTGTTTTTATTGACAATATCTTAAGTATTATTTCTATTTTTACTATTTATAATCGCTCCATGTTATCATCCAAATTTTGTTCACCAATGTCATTTAAGTTATTTTATCTCAAAACACCACAAATCATCCTATACATCACATAACACAATTAAATGCATGCTTTATAAGCTTTTATGCACAATCATGTATATTCAAACCTTTGGCTGATGATTGCATGGGCTATCTCTCTAAACTTGCACCATTGCACTTGAAAGTATTTGATACTTGTTGAACCTTGCAAATCCATGATTTAAGGATTTCAACATCTCATAAATGCCAAAGGAGAACTTGGAAACTATGGGTAGTTGAAAATAGGCCCATTTATAACTCCCATCATCAATATCTGCCATTTGGCCCTTCTTTAGGTCAACTCAGATACGTGCATACCCATACTTGTAGTGTGGGAATTCCTATTAGAACTAGTTTAACTTTCATCTCATGTTTGGTTTATGAATAGACACCGCAAACATGCACTTGAAAGTAATGCTATGTTGGTGGATTGAAGCCAAAGGATGGGAAGTGCATTGCCTCTGTCCATTATCAAATGATTTTACTTAACCTTATGTTGACCATTTTCCGTTCCAAAATGATCATTCACAAGGGGAAGTGTTGCCTATTTGTGTTGAGAGATTGATATTGAGCCCTATTAAAGGTTAAAAAGGGCATTCCATTAAGAAAATTAAAGCTCACTTACTACAAGTTTATAAGCCCTATGAGATATGGTTAAGTTGTTATTGCCATTTTTTATTGGAATAAAATGAACTTCTTCTCTCTCCCGCCAAAATGTTGTTTAAATCATTAATGATCATTGTTTTAATGCTTTAATGGTTGTTATACATACCCAATAATTTGTAAGTTGTTTCTATTGATATTGAATTACCTTATTTATCTACTTCTAGTTGTAACAACCAACTAGGATAGACTTTTTGATACTTCCATGCACAAAAAACCCACAGGTAGCATGGTAATTGCAATGGAGAGTTTGATTCATTAATCCAACTCCCTATTGTTTTAGGGATAATACCTAATCTTCGAATATTTGCAGGTTCCCTTTGGCTACTAATTTGACCCCAATTGCCAGTTGGAAGGGCCCTAGCTTTCTAAAAAAGATGATTTTTATTTTTTTATTTATTGATTTATATATATATATATTATAAATTATCAACAATGCATACCAATGTGTGTCTTTTTTCAACATTGCTTGCACAATTTTTTATTCGCTACAATCATTGTTTGCATGGGTTGTACCACAAACAACTTGTTCAACAAAGTATTGATTATGGTACACATTCACATTAAATGATTGTGATATCATTCAATTATGATACTTGCAAGACTCCTTAGAATTGTATGCTATCATAATTGTTGCTCCTGCCTTTGTCAAAATTGTGACCCACATATTCCCTTCAAAATTTGTTTTTTCATTAATATTTCAATTTTTAGTGAAGCTTCATAAGACATTAAAGTTTTTCCATGAAATATTGGTTGTCATAATTATGATATTTATCATATTAAATGTTTTAAGTTTAGATAACATCATACATAAAGAAATCTTTCATTTGAAGTATTTATTGCTTTCAATTTTCTTTATTTTCACATTTATACTGCAACATTTTACTTTCATATTGTCATTTTCCATTTATCACCACATGTGTGAACGCATCAAAAGTCCTAAAAATCATCCCTAAGCAAAGTATGCTCTTCACACTTTGCTTCTAAAGTGATATCAATAGTTCAAAATGATTAGGATTAGTATCATGGACATAAATATCCCAACAACTATTTGTGGTTGCTTTTAATTGAAACATAGTTGTTTTCCTATGGAATGTAAAATACTTTCTAGTAGATGTATTTTCCAACACAAAGGAGATGTTTTCTTTTGAGTGTCAATGCTTATGTAGGGACTAATATTTTGATGAAGCCTCCCAACAACTATTTGTGGTTGCTTTTAATTGAAACATAGTTGTTTTCCTATGGAATGTAAAATACTTTCTAGTAGATGTATTTTCCAACACAAAGGAGATGTTTTCTTTTGAGTGTCAATGCTTATGTAGGGACTAATATTTTGATGAAGCCACCAAAATCTTTCAATTTTTCACCCCTTGATTGTTTGAACCTAGTAATTCACTATACATGAAACATAAGGAGGTATCCTAATTACCAGTTTTAGGTTTATCACCTTTTTGGTTTTTGTGGGATTGCAAAGGAACTTAGGAAAAATAGTTGTTTCTCCCTTGGCCCTTTCCCCCAAAGGTTTCCAATATAACTATTTTGGTCACACCTTCACTTGTGCTCTTATATGGATCTCATCAACATCCATTAAGGCGATTCGAAGGCCTAATTGTGATTTGTGGATTATGTCGGTATTGATATTTGTCTTAGCTGAAGGCTTTTATTTTTTATCATAGTATAATAAACCTATCTTACGTGAGTGAAAAAGTTCGAATCATGTCGTTGTCTTTACTTTCCAAAGGTTCTGCCATGCGCGTAGGCTTGTCATAGGTGTGTCTTTCTAGCCATCTAAGCTTTTAGTTTTCCCGGGCTGAAACGTGAGTCGAGTTACACTTTTGTGAGAATCTGTAGAAATTTTTTTCGACGATAGAAATCTGGCGGGCAACTGTAGAAAGTTCTGACCGAACTCTTGATCTCGATTTAGTGCACTCATGGTACTTGCGGTCAGCTGAGCAAACGTAATTTTACGGAGATCGGAAAGCGGCAACAAAAGACTGGGCCCAAACCATTTACTAGCTATAGAACTTCACCCGCGAGTGTTATGTGGTTTCACCGAGTTCATTGTTGAGCGCGTATACTATGCCATGGCCAGCGTCATGCTCACGCTGTACTGGCCCTGCCCATCCCGTCCATTTTTCCGCTCCAAGGCTGCAGAAATTTGGTGTTCTGTCTGTCCGTCCCGTGACAAGTAGCTCTTCGACTCGCATGAGCCTCGGGTATGTTTAGGCTCTGTCGTTCAGTAGCATTGCTCTTCGACTTGAGAATAACTTGATTTTTCACATATGTATTACAATAAGAAATTTTTGTATTTAAAATACATATGCATCTCACAAAAGCACATCGTCTAGAGGAGATCTCAAAGAAGAAACATGTTGCTAAGTTTGACAAACTACTGAACATATTTTCTTATTTTTCGATAGATATGAACTTATCTAGCTTATTTCTTATGGATATAACCTATTCTTGTAAATTTTCACATAATATGCTCTTTTCTTATAGCTAGATTCTCATCACATTTTTACCTCTCCTCCCCTCTTCTAATTTTGTCTTCAGGCTAATGATTTATATTTTAAATTCATGCTCTTTTTCTTCAAGTATCTGAAGGATCCTCCTCTAATATATGTTCTCCATTGATAGTATTTCTATTTCAATTATGGTTCAATTAAGCTTATATTTGTTTTAATATGTTTTTTCCTCATGACAGTGAGGTAGTTTCACACTAGAAGAATGGATCTTATTTGAATAAACAATTTATCTCAAATAGAAATATGTCTTCTTCTTATTTTTCTCCGGGGAATGGACTTTTAGTGTATAACCTCTTCCTGACCTTTCCGATACGACCAGCAGCATGTCATTGTGCTCTCCGTGCTGACTTGGGTGAACATCACTATATCAAATTTGTTGGCACCTTGTCTGCAATGTATGTGAGTTTGGGGAATGGGCGCTACACCTCACCTACTTACCCCTGGCCGCTCCTCCTTCGGGCCAGCAACAGTAGCAGCATTCAATTCTATATCTGTTGAACTCAATCTATTTCATTTGGAGAAAGATAACCACCCGAATCGGGATACCATCAATTGGAACTATCTCCTTGATGTAATACCTACAACCTGTTACATATATATTTTTCATATTTGAGATCTACTTCTGTCTCAAGATCCAAATTATGAACTTTATTGTAAATTGTGCTTTTGGCCTAGGCATTCCATTCCTGAATTTTTTTTGAAGGGGTATGTTCACCATAACCATTAGTAACTACCTTTCAAACTTCAAATGCATAAACAATTAGTTCATAATTTACCTTACCAAAGCTTTGCAAAAGGGAGCACACACACACGTTGATGATCTATTATTCAACTAGTTGTACCTTCCAATAGTTAAGTTAATACAGAAATAATTGGATTTGATACCAATTGCTGCAAACTTGACTATAATGCAATGGGGGTTGAATCAGTATAGTGCATTCATGGTCATCAATTTACAATTTTTACTTTTATTTTCAATATTTATCTCAATTATTAAATGAACAAAAATATATCATATGAACAACTAATTCACTAATATAAACAACATTAAATTGTAGCATAAGAATCAACACATAAGAGTAGAAAATCTTGACACCAAATATAAGTGGAAAACTAGAAAGGAAAATACCATGAATTTTTTTAATTGTGATGTAAAGAAAACACTCACTTCCTTTTTACAAAAAATTTTATAGGCACCCACCTCCAGGAGGTTCCAACCTCTCTTATATTTTTCAAGATACAACTTGCTTGAAGAACTCACTCCCACTTACATTAGTTTTTTGTAGGCTCCTACTGACCTGAGGCTTCAAACTTGTTTTTCTTTTGCGGGCTACGACTTACTAGAAGAACTCGCTTGTAATTCTACACACTCCAACCTATTCTTGTTAAGGCGACTACCTTAAAGGAGACACCAATCCCCTCATACATAAAAAATTTAAACTTGCTTGTTTTTTAATTACAAATAAATTCATTCGCTTGTCTTTGCTTTGAACTTTGTCTCCTCCCTCTTTATAGTTTCTCATCTCTTGCTCCTCTACACATTTTTTCATCTTTTTTTTTCTTATCCATATAATGCACTAACTAGGTCTCACAACAACTTAGTCAACTCTTTTACGAGCTAGCTAACTATTCTACCATCTAAAAAAGCATGTTTCTAAATTCATAACTTGCTAAGTAGTAATGTTCCAAGTAGGAATCTAAAATGAAAGTTTGTCTCTTTATGGTTGTCTCTTTGTTTTCTTCCTATTCTTTTCAAAATTAATTCAATCTATGGATATCAAAACAAAATTAATGACCCTACAAATACTATAAAAATATTAAATAAGTTAAATCCTAAAGTTTCCCTTTTTCATATGACCATCTGCATCAATCTTCAAACCCCTTACATCACAACATATGCAATTATTTATATCACAACATCTGCACTTGTGTCCATACCTCTCACCACAGGGGCTTCACTCAATGAAGCTTTGACGTATCGCCTGCGTTCGTGGCATATTAAACAATACCCTTAATTTGACTACATATTGGAAAATACCTTTGAAAATCACATTATTTAACCCCCTACCAATACGAACCCAATACACCTTCCAAATTTAAAAAACCCCTCCTTTCCCATACTAAAGTATGTTCTTTTAAAACATGTTTTCTTGGTGATATGGGTGATTTAGAAATGATTGGGAGAGCAAAATTCGTCATTTAATATGTACAATTTGTTTGGTTGAATCCACATGAAAAACAAGACTCCCAACCGTGAGAAGAGGAAATTACATCCTATTTCTCCCCCCTAGCACAATTACCAATCCAGTTAGAATTTAACAGCCCCAAACTGGATTTTACTCTCAGGTACTGGAACCTCTACAAAGGTTCGACCTGGAAACATAGTTTTTCCTTAGGTTTCTCCACTGGTTCTATGTCCAACTTGGATAACCTACAACAACATCCTTCTTTTGATTTTTTATATCCCCTCTTGGATAACCATAATATCTTGAAATCGAGCTAGCCAACTCAAATATAGTATTGCAAATCCATGGCTAAGTTAGATGAGGATTACATATGGTCTTGAATGAGCATTTGGACTCTTTAGATATGCGTACCAATTATGTTCATATAACACAACAAATAGATGATTCAATACAAATGTCACATAGAAGTCATATTTATCTCATGGGCCTTCAACTTAAATTATATATCTAGCATTACATTAAGCTATAGGAGATAAATCAAAGAAGCATTTGAATGTAAATTAAACATGTGTAATAATTATATGTCGTTTCTAGTTCAATAAATAGATAATAATTTGGCTCAACTATGCCTTGTACTCAACTATGCCTTGTACATGTTTTCCTTTAAATCTTTACTTTCATAGCACATTTTCATCAAAAATTTTATTTGTCAATTTAGACTCTTTAGATATGCGTACCAATTATGTTCATATAACACAACAAATAGATGATTCAATACAAATTTCACATAGAAGTCATATTTATCTCATGGACCTTCAACTTAAATTATATATCTAGCATAATACATTAAGCTATAGGAGATAAATCAAAGAAGCATTTGAATGTAAATTAAAAATGTGTAATAATTATGCCCTCATTTAATATGCACAACATGTTTGGTTTAATCCACATGAAAAACAAGACTCCCAACTGTGAGAAGAGGAAATTACATCCTATTTCTCCCCCCTAGCACAATTACTAGTACAGTTAGAATTTAACAGCCCCAAACTGGATTTTACTCTCAGGTACTGGAACCTCTACAAAGGTTTGAATTGGAAACATAGGTTTTCCTTAGGTTTCTCCACTGGTTCTATGTCCGACTTGGATAACCTACAACAACATCCTTCTTTTCATTTTTTATATCCCCTCTTGGATAACCATAATATCTTGAAATGGAGCTAGCCAACTCAAATATAGTATTGCAAATCCCTGGCTAAGTTAGATGAGGATTACATATGGTCTTGAATGAGAATTTGGACTCTTTAGATATATATCTAAAGATTCCAAAAGCTCATTCAAGACCATATGTAATACATAGCCTCCTAATCTAATATATAAAACTTTAATCCATCTGCTTAACCTTAACATTGACACAAATGGAATAAAATTTTACTCACTGCTTTATGATAGAAAAATATGCAGATGAATATTGCCCACATATCCGAAGTCAAAAGGGATAGATTAAAAAGGGATGCTTCGGTCATCTATAAAAGATAAATTAAAGAAGCATGCCATATTAAAGTAATGTAAATTAGATATGCGTACCAATTATGTTCATATAACACAACAAATAGATGATTCAATACAAATGTCACATAGAAGTCATATTTATCTCATGGGCCTTCACTTAAATTATATATCTAGCATAATACATTAAGCTATAGGAGATAAATCAAAGAAGCATTTGAATGTAAATTAAAAATGTGTAATAATTATGTCCTCATTTAATATGTACAATATGTTTGGTTGAATCCACATGAAAAACAAGACTCCCAATCGTGAGAAGAGGAAATTACATCCTATTTCTCCCCCTAGCACAATTACCAGTACAGTTAGAATTTAACAGCCCCAAACTGGATTTTACTCTCAGGTACTGGAACCTCTACAAAGGTTTGACCTGGAAACATAGGTTTTCCTTAGGTTTCTCCACTGGTTCTATGTCCGACTTGGATAACCTACAACAACATCCTTCTTTTCATGTTTTATATCCCCTCTTGGATAACCATAATATCTTGAAATGGAGCTAGCCAACTCAAATATAGTATTGCAAATCCCTGGCTAAGTTAGATGAGGATTACATATGGTCTTGAATGAGCATTTGGACTCTTTAGATATATATCTAAAGAGTCCAAAAGCTCATTCAAGACCATATGTAATACATATCCTCCTCATCTAATATATAAAACTTTAATCCATGTGCTTAACCTTAACATTGACACAAATGGAATACAATTTTACTCACTACTTTATGATAGAAAAATATGCGGATGAATATTGCCCACATATCCGAAGTCAAAAGGGATAGATTAAAAAGGGATGCTCCGGTCATCTATAAAAGATAAATTAAAGAAGCATGACATATTAGTAATGTAAATTAGATATGTGTACCAATTATGTTCATATAACACAACAAATAGATGATTCAATACAAATGTCACATAGAAGTAATATTTATCTCATGGGCCTTCAACTTAAATTATATATCTAGCATAATACATTAAGCTATAAGAGATAAATCAAAGAATCATTTGAATGTAAATTAAAAATGTGTAATAATTATGTCCTCATTTAATATGTACAATATGTTTGGTTGAATCCACATGAAAAACAAGACTCCCAACCGTGAGAAGAGGAAATTACATCCTATTTCTCCCCCCTAGCACAATTACCAGTACAGTTAGAATTTAACAGCCCCAAACTGGATTTTACTCTTAGGTACTAGAACCTCTACAAAGGTTCGACATGGAAACATAGTTTTTCCTTAGGTTTCTCCACTAGTTCTATGTCCAACTTGGAGAACCTACAACAACATCCTTCTTTTCATTTTTTATATCCCCTCTTGGATAACCATAATATCTTGAAATGGAGCTAGCCAACTCAAATATAGTATTGCAAATCCCTGGCTAAGTTAGATGAGGATTACATATGGTCTTAAATGAGCATTTTGACTCTTTAGATATGCGCACAAATTATGTTCATATAACACAACAAATAGATGATTCAATACAAATGTCACATAGAAGTCATATTTATCTCATGGGCCTTCAACTTAAATTATATATCTTGCATTACATTAAGCTATAGGAGATAAATCAAAGAAGCATTTGAATGTAAATTAAACATGTGTAATAATTATATTTCCTTTCTAGTTCAATAAATAGATAATAATTTGGCTCAACTATGCCTTGTACTCAACTATGCCTTGTACATGTTTTCCTTTAAACCTTTACTTTCATAGCACATTTTCATCAAAAAAATTATTTGTCAATTTTTTATTATATATTATGTTTTTAAATTAATTAATAACGGCCATTATTACCGAAAGGGATTTTACAAATTTATCTTTTATAAAATGAATTATGGGGGGCATATTGAGATGGTTATCTCACTTTTTACTGATTCTTCTAATATTCCTAGAATTTTATGAAAGAAAATATGAATTTGAAATGTTTGTATAAATTTAATGAGGATACATGAGTTGATTTGGAGAAGACCATCATCACTTATGTCTAGATTGAGACAGGGCATCATCACAATAAAAAACCAAGTAAAAATTGTTGTAATCCTAGAATCATGCTTTACATATAAGGTAAAATTGGGGAACTCATGACTTGTACTATAGATAAAAAACATTTACCCTTACCAAAAAATATATGATAAAAATTGACAAACTACATAAGTTTAAGCTTAAGGGTATATAATACTTCTTGCCTTCCATATAGATAATGAAAATGATTGTTCCAAGTCTCATGTTGCTTCTCATGTTATTTTATAAACCTTGATTGGAAAGAAAAATAGGAGGGAAAAAATGTAAGAAATATAAAACATAATGAAACACATCGTAAGAAATAGAGAACATAATGAAACAAACACATACATATATCTCTAGACAATCAATACAATTATTTTCCTATGAATCCTTATGGGAGACAAGAAACCCTAAAAAGTAATGATGCTCTAGACTCCTTTTTCCCTAGGAAATCCTTATGGGAGAAAAACAACACTAAAATGTAAACATGCTCTAGAGTTAGCTACTGAAGTTTAGCGTGTAATGTTGCTATAAAAACTTAACTTCATACATTTTTCTCTCTAACTTCACACTCCTAGTTGTATTTTCAACTATGGAACAAAATACAATAACACAAAATGGAACTCTTATTCCTCCTAGTGGCCAAGTATTTAACATAGCGTGATAGCCAATTAGGTGTAATATTTGACTCTGTCAACCATTAATGAGGTTTGTGATTTTATACCTTTAGAGTCTTGTTAAAATTCCACATGTAGCTAGCTTGCCATGCATGAGTAATGGGGCTAAAATTTCATTCTCTCGTACCATGACCTGGTCAACATGATAGGTCAACTTACTAAAGGCATAAATTTTGAATGAACTTCATTTGATGTTTTTCTTGCACCATTGGATATGTCTTTAAGTGTAGAATAATGGTCAAGATTTCGGCACAAGGGATAATCGTTTGACCCCCATAAATGTCATTTAATACCTCAAAATGACTCCAAAAGGTTTTAGACCCCAATTCTCCACCCACCATTAAAATGACCCTACCAGTTGATTCTTTTAGTTTTTTCACTCTATAAGCATCAAAATATAATATGACAAATAAGTTTTTTCAGTTTTTTCAGTTGATCCATTTATGGTAAAGAAATCAAATAGTTCTATCAATTCCACCTTGCAACTCTAAGAGACATTGAATTAAATTGCATCTCAAGACAGGGCTTTGAGAGGACACTCTCAAAGCCAACCTTCGTTATGGCTTTGAAACACATGGTAAGTATCAAGACTTAGCAACTTTATTTGCATAATTTTTTCTAGCATGGACCTTAATGTCATAGCCTTCTTTTGCCTAAATGAATGCAAATTTCCTTGCCATTTGGCTTGTGACATTCATAATTCATGCCCATGGAACATGATTGTGTTGCAATTGTGATAACATTTGCTGTATGCAGAAGCTAATAAAAAATGATCGAAAATGACATTTTTGCTCTGTTTTTTTGAAGATTTAAGGAAAATTACACTAAGTAGCTTCCAACCTCATATGACCATCATGTCAAAATCATCTTAGGATATTGTCCAAGTAAGAGCCACTTAAGCAAGCAATCTAGTATACATGACTCCAATTTCAATTAGCAGCAATGACAGTTCTAAGTATGGTGCAAACATTGCTCGAGATCCTCAATGGGGCATGTTTGATGACAATAATTTGGGGAGTGAGAGAGGGAGATGGTAGGAGAAAAAAATCAAGGAATCCTCGAGAAATTGAAAAATATATAACTAATAAGGTGGAAGACATTTGTAACCTAAGAGAGAAACCTGTGAGGAAATGTGTGAAGTTGGTATTACACACCCAATTGGACAACCTCGAGGAGAAAAAATTTCTCCCACTTTATTTTTTGGCATAACCTAGTAAGTGTTATTCACTAGCATGTATTTTGTAAAGGCCTTTCAACCTAGTTCCCATTCAACTCCATCCACCGGGTTGTAGAGGATTCCAAGCCTAATTTCATAAAAAGTAAGTTGGGGATGATCACATTGACTTGCTTGATGACATGTCTATGAAGATTAACTACCTTGAACCATTTTTTTGCGTAGGGAAAGAGACACATTCCCATGTCTGAGCATGAAAATGTTCTTTGATATTGTTAATGCCTCTAGTGTTTACTTCTACAAGTTCTATAGGCAGAGTCTATAAAGGGCCAGGTAGCCTCTGGATCTCATCTTTTATGAAAGGTGACATATCTAGTAAATGCCCCTACAGTCAATCTCTGGAATGGATCTAAGTAGAAGTTCTTCATTTTAATATCCGTAAAACACAACAACTTTAAGGTAAACTATGTACATGTGTCATTTCTTCCACAAACTAAAGTGTATAAGTAGTAAATTTTATACCAAGTGTGCTCCCACCATGTAAAGCACAATTTGGTGAACTTATCATTTTTATAATATCTTTTTTGATTAAATTTAGTTTCACACATGATCAATTATTGCTTTGAAAGTTGTGTTCTACATAATTTGTGTACACTAAATTACAAATTTATTTTTTGAAATCTATTTTGTGAATGTCGACCAATAGATATATATCATGGAGGATGAAAGACGAAGATCAGCCGAATCCCATATGGAGGTTCAGGGATCGGAGGATGTTCACGGTATTTAAATATAATCTTAAATCTCCATACATGTGTGTACATACGGAATTGATTTTTTTATTAACTTTGTGAGTGAAATTAGTTGTTAATAAGTTTCATATTTTAATTTTTAGGAGGCAAGAGGAGAAGGGTTTCTACTCCATCCATGGAGCATGGCCAAGGTTCAACCGGTCGAGGTATGAGTGGTAGCGGGTTGCGGGAAGGGGGTGATATTTATTCCCCCGAAGGCCAATCAACGGCTGCTGGTTCTCAACAGGGTCACTGTGGGTCTGGTTCTCAGCAGCGTCATTCTGGGGTTGGTTCTCAGCAGGGTCATGTTGGAGATGAGGTTAACCAACAACATCAAGGTTGCCATCAATTTCAATATTTTTTCATTAAATTTGTACAACTTTTTTTACACGTTTTTTCTAATATACGAAATTTTATAAATATTGATGCAGAGGCTGACAATGTTCGAGCCAGTGGTCAAAATAGACGCAGGGCAGCGCGCTACATTCAAGAAGAAGGTTGTCAACCCAACACAACTTATCTGGCTAAGATTACTAATATACCATGGGAAACGAACATGGTGGAATGCACCTTACAAAGATGTCAAAGCCTTCATGAAAAATTGCAAAGAGATCTCGAGGCTTTGTCTCTACCTGCTGAGAGTAGACAAAGCCTCGAAATAGTTACACATTCATTGGGTGAAATGGTAAATGTGTACATAAATTTGGGGCCAACGACTGATTCGTTTGTAGAACTGATGAGAAAGAGAAAAGAAACAGTGATAGGTCCCGATAAATGGCAGGACATAAAACAAAGAGTTACAAAAGCAGAGGCCAAGTAAATGTTTAATTATAAGGAAGGGCCAAAAAGAAAAATGTTGAAGGTGCAGTATTTCAAGCACCCAAACAAAGATGCTTATTTGTATGATCGACATCTTGCGGCCTTTGGAAGGCTTCCATGGAACGATGAGGTTCCTGTTTATTTTGCACAAATGTTTTATGCATAATTTTTTTTGGGTATGAAACCCGACTACAATGACCTTCCTTCAGAATTTTTTGGCCCAGGGAGAGGTTCTTGCGGCCTTTGGAAGGCTTCCACGGAACGATGAGGTTCTTGTTTATTTTGCACAGATGTTTTATGCAGAATTTTTTTTGGGTATGAAACCCGACTACAATGACCTTCCTTCAGAATTTTTTGGCCCGGGGAGAGGTCGATTATATCAACGTAAGGTCGCTAAGTGAGATGTGGAGTTTCCTCATCCTGAGCCGCCATTGGTGAGTCGACTGTTTCGAGTCGAAACCCTGTGATCAGAGATGGATGCGACTTCTCAAATAAGTCGAGAAGCAAGAGATGTTATGATCGACAATGTTCATAGCGGATTGAGTGGAGTCGATCTTTGTTTAAATCGACAAAGAGCACGTGAAAATGCACGTGCCAATTTTGTTTATCGTACAGATGAGGAGATTTACAACATGAATGTTGAAGATCTCCGAACATATGCAATAAATTGTCGCAATGGTCTGCAAGACCTAATTTTTCGTGAGGAAGAGGGCACCGAAACGGTATGTGTTGGTGACCTTAGGGTTTGAAATTATATTTACATATATATGTGTACAATTTGTAATAAATACATGTGTATGTACATGTATACATTTATTTGTATGTGTACATTAATCTAACAAAAATGTATGATTATATGTTAAAACACCATTTGCAGTTCTCAAGCATGATGCGTGATGAAAATGTTAATATTACGTTCGAGACCTCCGGTTCAAACGATGCAGATGGGTCTGACCATCATGATATGTTGGCACATGTATGTTAGTTTTTTTTAAGTGACTCTAAAATAAATAATTGTTGCCACACATGTACATGTATGTATATATATAATTTGATAAAAGGTTTTAACAGGTACCGATTCCATCTGATGTTTTTGGGATGGCGGTACCTTCTTCTTCCTTAGGAGATATACCTTCTATTTCATTGGGAGATGTGCCACAAGTATGGACAATTTTTCACAAGTTCAAAATTTATGTTTAAAATTTATATATATATATATATATATATTCTACCTCAAAAATTTCCATTAAAAATTGAGATATATAGAGAGAGAGATCTATATTTTGAGTTATTTAAAATTTTTTGAATTTAGGTTCCTATAGAAGATTTTTTTAATCCAGGGACTCTAGCGACAGAGATAGGAACATCCATAGCATTTGAACAAGTTGTCTTTAGTTCCTTTTTTTAATATTATTGAAAATAAGTTTATATATGCACACGTGCATTTTCATTTGAAAGTTTTTAATTTATATAAATTATATATATATATATATATATATATATATATATATATATATATTTAACTGTACATGTATATTGTATAGTTTACCACTGCAGATGTTTCTATGGCAGAACCTGTTCATCAAATGGAGAGGGAACCTTACGAGGTATTGCATGATTTTTTTGTTATATTTTGTTTTCTACATGAAGTTCTAGATATATATATTCTTATTCATTTTTAAAACTTCAAATTTTAATGTTCAAGTACATGTGCATTGTGTATGTAGGTTTCCTATTCACAGGATAGGGCGTGGATTGAGACCCAGACGCTAGATCCTCCATTTGATGGACATCATTTATAGTAGATTTGATTTTAAAATTTAGATGATTTTAAAATTTGTTAAACTTGATACAGTTTGATACTCAAGTGAGATTTACAATTTTTGGACATATTTTATTACATTGTTATTATATAATTTGTTTTATTTAATTTTTGGATGGTTTTAGTACCTTTGGCATGTGAATGTGAAGTAATGTTGTCATCTGAACTACATATGGCATGTGATATTTAATGTTAAATGTTTTTGTTGGATAGTTGAATTATAATTGGCATGGCATGTGAAGTTTTTAAAACTCAAGTTTTTGATGGTTTCAATACATTTTGCATGTGATATTTAATGAACTTTAAATGTTTAATGTTTTAATGTTGCACAATATATAATCAAAAGGGTTTTAAAACTTAAAGTTTTGGATGGTTTCAACCTACATTTGCACATGTGGTAAATTGAAATGTTACTTGTAACAAGACAATCCCCATTGATTTCATTGTATATGTTGATTTATGATTTGATATAATTGCATGTATGATGGTACATTACTTGTAAAGTCATTGGATTAATAGTGTTCATTGATTTCAGTGTAAGCCCAAAAAATTATTGACAATGTAGAACGATTTTTGTGTTATAATAATTAAACCTAATAATATTGGAGAGAAAGAGAGACTTGAGGTATGGTGTTTACTACAAGAGTTCGAGTTAAATATTTAAATGGTTTATGATTTATGATTTTTACTTTCTTTTTAATATAATCGATACGGAAATATGACAAAACTAATAAGGGTGACAATAAGAATAGAAGAAGAAAATAGTTTAAGATTGATCACAATAAATGCTATTTGTAATTGATTAAATTCTAATTATTCACATTCTATCATTCAATATTATTACATTGTCACTTTGCATTCAAAAATTTTATTTGATCATTTTCCATTATTAAAGTTATTCTACAATATTTATCATCTCAACAAATTGAGGTAACTAAGAAAATTTAAAACTAAAATGACTTGATAAATCTCAAACATATTTAGCATATTTAAAATGGTTATATTAATATTAGATGTATTTACATATTATTGATAAAATTAATCATATGTTTCTCATATTATCGATAGTTTTTCCTTGGTTGCACACAACTGAAACCAACTTAGATCCATCTTAACTACGGATCTATCAAGCGCCGAGAGGGATCAAATCTCTCGAGGTGAAAACCTTTCCTCAAGTTTTGCACTCAAAAAAGAGGTTTGCACCTCTAGATATTTGATCCCTCTCGACGCTTGATAGATCCATAGTTATGATGGATCTAGGAAAATAACTTTCTAAAAATAAGTAAGGGAAAAACAGAATAGGGAACAATTAGGAGTAGATTTAGGGCATAGGGAACAATTAGGAGTAAATTTAGGAACATGTGATAGTTGGGTGAGATAAAATTATATATTTTAATAAAATAATGGGAATTTGTAGGAGAGACAAATAGTGGATATGACATGTATTTTGGTGAATAATAAAATTTATGGAATTAAACAATTAATTATTTTTGTATGTGAAAACAAGATTCACACTTAATCCTCACCTAAAAGACTAAATTAAACACATTATTGTTAAGGGGACGAGGAGCTTTCTAGGTTTTGAGCTCCCCATTTTTATATGAGTGTCGTAATGGCATTCCAAGTATTTTTGTGAGAACTTATGATATTGTGATATTCTAATTATGAAATAGTGATCTTGAGTACACGCTGGATAATGTAGTAGATAGGAACTTTTTGATAAGGGGAGATAAGGGATGTGACCAAATTCCTATCAGTGAAAAAAAATTTCTTCACCTTCCTATAACTCCATTGTAGCTTTGGGGGCCAAAGGTAAGAAGAGTACCTTGGAATTTCTTGGGTGAAAAACCAAGTGGGTCACTAACTTTGGTCTAGTGCATTGGAATTCATTAAAGAATTGGTCATTGGAGCTGATTCAAGCTAGGAGTGAGCATCGCCACCAACCTACATTGAATATTTTACACTCCCTAGGGTGAATGATACTTTAAATTGATTGACAGTCCAAGACTTTCAAATATTTCCGAATGCCAAATGATCTTACAAAGCTAGTATTTATAATATCCTAGTAGGTCATTCGGTGACAACTTTTACCGGAAACTTGAAACAAAGAGAATCTATGCTTGGCTAGGACATCATGTAAGATGTCTGCCATAAATAGTAAAATTGTACTTAAACGCTGAGATTCGGGCAAGTGGGGACAACCACTTGTTATCTCGTCCCTTGGAGGCTAGGCCATATGGGGACCGAATCTGACCTTACAAAATAAAGTGAAATAATTTGTACCATATGGTCGGAAAACATATACAAGAACAATTAATATACAAGAACAATTAATTTTATTCTAGAATATATATATCCAATACATATAACATTTTTCATCAATGCACATGTATAGAAAAAATACTTTCAGTTGATACTAGAGCATGTGCTTGTACCCAAACAATTTGTAACATGTGCAAACCACAAATAACATAAGCAGCTCAATTTTTAGTTGAGTATTGGAAGTTCTAAAACATATTTAATCCAAAGATAATAAATTGTTGGACACTTCACTCAAAAAAATTCTAATGGAATTCCATCTTCAATAATTCGTTCATGATCAGATTTTGACATTTTCCATTTCTTAATTTTCGATTTTTTCTTTGATTGAACTTCTATCAACTTTATGCGTGCTGCACACACCAAGTGACTATATTGACAACTTATGGAATCAAGTTCATAGTCTTCAAAGTAAACAAAGTCTCCACTTTGATGAGTTTGTCTAAAAAAATAACCTTTCAGTATAATACACCCTCAGTCATATTGAAATCCGTGATCATTATAGTCTTGTAATAATTTCATTTTTCATTCAGTGCAACGCATCAAATAATACTTCACATTTTCATCGTTGTCAATAGGTGCAATTACAGCAAAAACATCTCCTGCATAATAAAATAAAAATTTAACATTTAATTATGCATATTTAATTTTATTTCTAGATCTTTAAATCATTAAAAGGTAATTCAAATGTTACCTTCTCTAACAAGATCAGAAACTCGATCACCATCGAATGATATTGTAGTTTCCTCTGATTACATTTCTTCAAACATTGCAACAGACATTTTGCCCTTTGTATTTAGCTCTATATGTTTCCAATCGTTCACATACATTTTGTTTTCACAAACGTCATTGGATTTTGTGTTGTCTATGCAAACATCACAAAAACAAGAATATTTTCTTTTATCCAATGCAAACACATTTTTGGACAATTTTGTTTGAATTGAATGCAATTTTCGAGTCCCTTTTATTGTTTCAACGTCATTTCCAATTGATCTATCTACGTCTTCGATTCCAATATGCCATAAAAACCTTTATATGGAAAATTAGAAAAATAATTTGTAAATATGATATCAAAATACAATTAAAAATAATCATTGCATGATAAATGTACAATGTTTAAAATTAGATTTCCAATATAAATTAAATTGAATGTACCTTCGCACTTCTCTTGATGGGTTTTTCTCATGGATTAGAGCAGTGATGCACCATTGAACAACTTCTTCAGCGTTCACAAGTCGGTGTGCAGAGTGGTTCATTTGATATCTTCAAAGTACTCATTTTATGCATGCTCCTGCACCGTCATGTTCTCCTTTTCCATGGCCAGTCTCGAAGAAATTCCAAGAATGTTTAATGCAGGTTTTCTTATGAAGACAACACAACC
Source organism: Pinus albicaulis (assembly GCA_034641835.2). Lineage (NCBI taxonomy): Eukaryota > Viridiplantae > Streptophyta > Pinopsida > Pinales > Pinaceae > Pinus > Pinus albicaulis. The sequence goes on along the minus strand of CM076575.1, from coordinate 1,944,709,573 downwards.
AAAATAATGATCATGCAGATTTGAATTGACCTGCGCATCCGTCTGAACATATCCAATGTTCATTGAATGTTATTCCACGATTTTTCAATGAATCATAAATTCTTCCAAAAAAATGTTGTACAAAACATGTATCATGTGTACGATCGTCACTGATATAAAAGTGATATTCTTTAATGATATGTTGATTTTCACTCGTGCTTTCTATATGATCGACATTTTGTTCAGCGTGTCTATATAGAATATGGACGAGCATGGAGACTTGGTCAGAGTGATAGTATTCACTCTGAATTTCTTTTTGTGGAACAAATGTGTAGTTTTCTGCAAAATCAATCACTGACAAAATGGTTCCTGGTGGAAAAAATTCACGATATTTTTTGAATTGCAAGTCTTGCCATCGAGGTCTATGGGAATGCTTGGTGTATTTGTAAATTTCTGCTTCAAACTTTCTCAAAAAGTCTATTAGAAAAATTTCGTCTTCTCGTAATTCGATTCTTTTAACACTATCTGCACCTTGAATCGATGAACTGGTATATTCATATCTCTTCCATTTCACTTTCATGTTGGACAATGATTGATCATTTATATCAATATGATATTTGTTTTGAAATTTAGTCAAATTTCCATAATCATCGCATTTTTTACCACCAACACATTTCTTTTTGTAAAATAGTTCATCGCTTTCTCTTTCACATAGAATTTGAGATATGAATTCATGGATAGTGGAAGGAGGAGGTGAATCCTTCCATAATTTTCTACCGAAATCAAGGAATGTGTCATAATATAACTCAAATTCCACATGATAACGGCAAAAACAAGTGTCGCGTACGATGATAGGTTTTACATACCATGGTTTTTGTTGAACAAAGGCACGAAGTGAAACTTGAATTTGACGATTCTCTTCCTCGAACTTTTTGAATAACTCTATCTGAGTGGTTTCCAAGAGATGTTTTTCATGTTCTTCATATTGATTTCATGCTATTCTTCTTCGCATCACATGTCTTGCAGTTGGTGAAACACGCGAATTGTTCTTCCAATATTCATATATTATTTTTTTAACATTTTCTCCAAGTCTATCTTTGTATGGTTGCCTACAAATAGCTCTCCAACAAGCAGGTTCATCATTTACATCTATTTACAGTCGAAATTTTGGATGTTTGTGCAGAGTTTTTCGCGAGGTTCCTAGTGCTCGTGCCATAGATGTTATCAAACGATTCTCTTGAGTACTTGGTGAAACCATTGCCATCTGTATTCCTCTACGTACATTTGAAAAATCTTTATCTCTATATCTCTTAATTGACTTTATAGCACTACTCATATTTTTTATCACCTCTTCCTTCATTTTTTTATCTTTGGTTGATTTTCGAATACCCAATAGTGTCGTCGCTTCTTTTAATTTCCTTGAGATAGGAGACCTTTAAACATTTGAGCCTGAACTGTCACTCGCTCATTTAAGAAATGCTTTTCAAAAATGCAGTCGACACGATATCGTATAACATGGTCAGGTTTTTTATCTCCATATGTGTGAGTGTCAACATTTTCTAACATCTCATTATCGATAGTGATTTCATCTGTACATATTCGAAAAATAGTACATATTCAATAAATCACTAAATTAATAAATATGTCAATAAATATTAGGAAAATTTTAAATATATCAATAGATCATAATATATACATTTACATACCCGCTTCAATTTCTGCTTGAGGTTGATTTTCTTCTTCAATATTTTGAGGAGTATCTCTATTTGTTTACATTAAACAAAATATTTTTCAAACTAGTTCATCAAATAAAAATTAAGCTTCACATTTTACATTGGGAAAATTTTAAAAATATATCAATAGATCATAATATTTACATTTACATAATTTCTACTTGAGGTTGATTTTCTTCTTCAATATTTTGAAGAATATCTCTATCTGTTTACATTAAACAAAATATTTTTCAAACTAGTTCGTCAAATAAAAATTAAGCTTCACATTTTACATTAGGAAAATTTTGAATATATATCAATAGATCATAATATTTACATTTACATACCTGCTTCAATTTCTGCTTGAGGTTGATTTTCCTCTTCAATATTTGAGAGGGCTTCTAACTTTCTTTTGCGAGATTGTCTAGTCTCTTCTCTACGTGTCTCAGGGTCTCTTTTTCGATCATATTTTCTCGCACAAGTTCTTCGATTTCCCATGATAATAGGGTATGAAGTTCAAAAAAATTCCTTCAAAAAATTGGACAATAACTCAATTACAAAAAATATCACAAAAAATTTAATTTAAAAAAATTCAGTGTAAATTTTTTGCAAAAAATACATATTCCAATTCAAAACATTTACTTTAAAAAATTTGAGAGAAAAATGTCTTATAAAAATGAAACGAAGCTCAAAAGATTTACTTCAACTCAAAACACGTACATACCTCCAAGAAATGTCTTTTGAATGTACATCCAAGAAATTTTTTACAATTTTTGACAAAATCACGCCGCCTCTAAGAAATGTCCTCCAAAAAAATTCTTTAAACCCAAAATTGTAAAATCAACCAAGAAATGCTCTTAAATCCAAACTTTGAAGAAATTTTTTTGAACCCAAACCAAGATCTTTGTAAAATCAGAAGAAGTGTGCGAAATGTGCGAAAATTGTGAATCATTTCGCGCCAATTTATATTGACGCGAAATGTGTTTTAGTAGGGGGCTCCACAAAACTCTCTGGCTGACGAAGAGTTACACAATAGTTTGGCCGAACTTTTGATCAAAAGTTCAGCCAAACTATTAAGACGTTAGATTTAGTGGGTCTGAAGTGGAAAAAATAGTTCGGCCGAACTTTATTAAAAGTTCGGCCGAACTAACGCGTCATCAATTATGCAAAAACCAGGTTCTGAATACGGTTCTGCAACTTTGGACTGATTAAACTCCATGAAAGGTTGTTAATTAACTGTCGGAACCGAGACAAGCATTTTCAGAATTGAATCTATTTTCAGGAAATATAACTTTTATGGAATTTCATAAACGTTTAATAATTTTAGTAATTTTTCTAATAAAATGGGTGCAAACAATTTCTGAGGGTCATTGTGATTCAGTGAAATCCAAATTTTGTATCTCCCAAAATACATTGTAAAAAAAATTGAAAAATTTATGGGGCATTACATTGGTCCGTCGTCTCTAATGGGTAGCTTTTATATTTTTAGTTTATAACTTATATGTTAATAAATTTCTTGCGACGCAAAACATATCCAAAATACGCAGTTTTTCGTATTGGACCAGTTCAAAAAATTCTAGTAATTATGATATGCATCCATTGGCTTTGTAAATATGATGAAAACAAAGTAGACTCTGTCTAGATTGTTGTAACACATTTTTTTTTTTCAAAAACACAAATTTTCAATGAATAAAACATTGTGTCATAACATGACTTCTTATGAATCCTTTGATTGTTAAGAAACACACACTCAAAAAAACGCTAAGTTGACATATCAAATCTGCATAAAAAATTTCAAAAAATAAGTAATAGAAAGGTAACAAAATTTCTCACAACTTTTGTTTTTATCGCAAAATGAAATTATACACAAAAAAATTATTATAGTTTGCAGAAAGTTGAAGAACCGAAAAAAATGAAAATTTTTTCTCAAAAAAGGGCAAAAAGTGTAACCCAGCTTCACATTTTCACCCATACAATTTTTTTTTCTTAATAGCTTTAACCTTTGTGGAAGTTCCATATTAATTATTATGGCGTAGAAATAAAATATCCACATAAATTTAAAATAAAAAAATGTATATAGGTTATATACATGTTTTTTTTAATAAAGTGATGATGCAATATAAAGACATGTCGATTCTTTGAAAAATATATAAGAAACACTACAATCACCAATCCAGGTGATTTTATCCTAATTTAATTCCCTAATGTGAGCGCACTTGTGCTAACTAGGTCAAATTTCGACAAGGACACGTAAAGAGGAACTCTCATTTCCATAGATTTATATGATTTTAAAAATGGGGTACACTTTCGATTCCAAAATGAATAAGATGAATAGCAGCGTGGCTACTAGTCCTTGCCTAAGGGAAAAAGAAACACACACAGCGGCATTTGGAGTCAGTCCCATGGAATAGAACACCCTTGGAAGCCATTCAGACACCCAACGACCATAGAACCCCGTGCATGCCATACAAACGCTCTCTATTGCATAATCATTTGGATGGTTGGATTACTAGTGTCACAATGAATCTACATGCTTCATAGCGAGATGTTATAGCATGTTGTAGCACTTTTTCAAATCCAATCTCCTCATGAAGTCGATGTTGTAGCAGTTTTTGAGATCTAGTTTTCTCATGAATTTGATGTTGTAGCATGTTGGTGTGGTTTTCGAGATCCAGTCTGCTCATGAATTCACCACAACCTAGTGACTAAGGTTTGGGTAGACCTGGTTACCTTTGGTTGCCCCTGTAGCTCTATGAAATTTAACAATAGCACACTTGGCCCAATTTACGACAGCCAAAATGTTGCTCTTGCGACACATATGCATCCCAAGAGTGACACTTTGAGGTGGGGCAAAATGTCTTTTAATGTCCCGTCGTAATTCCAACACTTCTAATAACTGTCGGTAGAGCGACACTAATTCCGACATTTTTTGGTAGTGTCGCAATTCCGAAGTTTCCAATTCATCGTCCCTCTTCCGTCGTTTCCAAATTATCGTCACTCTTCCGACGTTTCCAAGTTGTCATCGAACATGCAATGTTTTGCATGTTGTCGTCGCTATTCCAACAGTTTGAAGCTCTCGTTGCAGTTCTGACGTTGTGGAAATTTAGTCTCTATTCCAATATTATGAGGTGTTCATCGCTATTCCGATGGTTAGAAGATCTCCTCAGAGTTCTGATGTTTCATAACATTTGTTGCTATTCTGACGGTTAGAATCGCTTGTCACAAGACCGACGTTTGAAAACTTGCGTCACATTTCCGATGGAAGCCATTGTCGGAATTCCGACGGAAAAAATGGTAGAAGGAAAAAACAAAATTCGGGGGTTCATGACAAATTTGACCCAAAAATAGAGCGTGTTTAGCACCCAGAGATTTGTAAGGTAGCTATGGTGTTATCTGGGGCTTAGGCCAGCCGATAAGCTGAACCGGAAATGAATGGTACTGTAAGGGACCACCACTCATATGCATGATACAAATGCACCTGAGAGAGAAAGCTTGCAGATATGATAGCTACTAACATGGCTAGGACAAGAAAACTTTACTCTTTCCTAGCTATGGTTTCTAGCCATGTGAGCTACCTCTGTTCCTAGCTGTGTATGTAATTAAGAGACCATGTACGCTAGGCAGATAAGGGTTCCGCTAGGTGGAGAAGCTCTTCCTCCGGTTCATCGGTGACGCTGTCATTATTCACATTTGATGGATATCAAAGAATCGATATTCTCATCTATGGTGGTACTCTAGAAAAAGGTTACTCCTCAAAAAAGGATAATAATTTTGTTAAGAATTGTTAGTACAGATCACAACGGAATTTGGGCGATGGAGACTATGCCTACGCCTAGGGTTATTGGAGATATGTCATCCTTCCCAACGGTGAAATTCTGATAATAAATGGGGTCGAGAAGGGCACAGTGGGCCGGGAGATTGCGAGGAACCCAGATCTTGCTCCTCACTTATACAGACCTACTGCATTGGCAGGGCAACAATTTACAACACTGGCCGCCTCCACCACTCCGAGAATGTATCATTCAACTGCAAATGTATTTCCAAACGGGAGGATTTTTGTGGGAGGCTCCAATCCCAATAATGGTGAAGTTTTTTCACGAGTCTTGTTTTTAATGGAGCCTCATCTAGTAGCATACAACCCTTATTATCTCAACCAATCCTACATTACCTACTAATCAACCACTCAAAAATTGATACTTTGAATTTTGCACTCTACAAGACAGTGATGACAACATAATGTAAACCTATAATGAAAATGAGAAATTTAGATATGTTAGAATTATAAAAGAAACAAAATGAGAATGCCACCCATATGCAAATCGAGAATTTTTATAAAATTTTGGGAATGGAAGCCGATACAAGAAATATGGTACTAATTGGGCATTTAAAAGCAATTGGCTTATTACCAGAAATCTAAAACCTATCACAAAACTACTAGCCTATTAACTTAAACCTTGACAATTCTTCCTAGAATAGGCTTGCGCATCAATCTTAAATCTGTGATTCACTGCCTTGTCCAAATGAATTGCAAGAGTTGGTATTCTAAGAATAGGTTCTTGGAAGGTAATAAGTTCATGTGTATATGAAACAACACCATCAACATTTCACTTTACCATCACATGGAAAACCATAATCCACCCCCATAGAGTTGAACACGTATTTTTTTGACCAACAAGTAGAGTTGGCCTTATTCATCCCGGGGTTGATCTGATCTAATAGGAACCGAACCATCTTGGTAAATCTAAAAAAAAAATCCATGTGATGGATTTCTCCTTAGGATGTGCTAATATGACTTTAATTGATTCTACTACAATATCTACACACTTATGGTTATAGGAATACATAAAAATATATTTCAATTCATGACAAATTTGGATACTGATCAACCACTCAAAACTTGATACTTTGGCTTCTATACTCTGCAAGACAATGATGAAAACAAAATCTAAACCTATAATGCAAATGACAAATTCAGATATGTTAGAATTAGAAAAGAAACAAAATGAAATACCATTAGTTTTGTTGAATTCTGTTGAGTTAATATCATAGCTTTAACTATTCAATGGATGATGGAGGGTAAAGTGGAGAATATTAAAAAAACGTCTCCTATGTCCTAATGACCAAAATAGGTTGCCAGAAAATAGACAACCAAACACCTGACCTCTAATGGTAAATTTAATTAAAAAAATAAAACTAGCATAGATGAGAAGTTTGCAGGTGGGTCTTTTTTTCCTTTGTCGCTAAAACAAAATACCATGCACACTTTATAGTAATAAATCCAAGGGCCAATATCAAATGGCATTCAAAATTGTAACAAAACTAAACATACTATGGAAACCCAAATTATGCCATCACACCCACTGGGTCAGTCAGTCAACAGAAATCATTGAAATTTAAGAGACTTAAAAGCATGAGACAATGGTTTTATAAAGCTACATTTTTGTTTTTTGAGCTCTGAGCTCTGTAACGTCATCTAACACTTTCAAGTTCACCAATGGCCTATCGGTATTATTGTTCCAACTCAATCACTGAAATTATAGACACATCATTCATAATCCAAATGGAACAAACCAATTCTAAAAACCTCCCAAATGCAATTGTATCCTTCTTTAAAAGGGTGCTATATGAGCCAATATAAGGTTGCCTTAAAGTTGTGCAATACCATTTTATTGATTCCACCTAATTTCTCCTTTGGGTCAATTATCTGCACATGTTTCCTCAGTGATGAGGTCAAGGGATGTAGTTACTTGTTACAACTTACACCACTTCTTCCAACACTACTTCTCCACTAGATACACAACCACCGTTAGTGCACATTTCTTTCAAGAATAGGCCATAAATAGATAGAAATCAGACTCCTCTTATCCAAATTAATTTGTTTTTTATTGTGCCCATGGTAGAGGTTTGATAAAATCCATCTTCTCCTTTACCTTGAATTTCCAGCTTGCAAAAAAAATCTTCTTGTTAATCTATCCTCAAAACTGACACTCTTACAAATTCTCTCTAGAAAAATGTTGCAATAGTAATTGCACATGACAGAGACACTTAAGATGCCATCCAATTTTAGCCACCAACACCCTAATTTCTTTGGGAATATATTTGATCTCAATTTCATTTCTAGCATAACCAAATTCAAGTCACTGTACAAACCTTTGGGGTGCTTTCTCAAATGTTCAAGCACAACATCTCTAGGTGCAAGTAAAAATTAGACTTGGATTTCCCTTCTTAACTTTGTGTCCCCTGTAAGCCAAAATCATTTCAATGTTGTATAAATTTGGAATAAACATAAAGGTGAACTATAGAAAATGGCCACCAATATTATCCAGTCAAAATTGGAAAGTACTCGGCGAGTCTGTTCAATCTCCCCAAGCCTAGGTGACTTTAACCTGCCTTGACCACATAGTACAATTTCAAAAAGACTTGACTCGTTTCAGGGTTGAGCCAAGTAGACTTATGAAGTAATTGTTAAACTTATTGAGTGTAATAAAAATTTTGAACAAACAGAAGCATACACATAAATACCCATGACGATTTAAAAAACTAAAATTGGCCCTATAAACTATCTCTTTAAAATACACCACCCTAGATCCATCTAACTCTGGATCTATCATGAACCGAGAGGGATCAAATCTCTCGAGGTGCAAACCTATTTTTTGAGTGCAAAACTTGAGGAAAGGTTGCACCTCAAGAGATTTGATCCCTCTCAGCACATGATAGATCCAAAGTTAGATGGATCTAGGCTGGTTCCAGTTGGAGGCATCAACGTCACATTTTTCAGATTATTAAAATTTTTGTATATTTTTGAGATGTACATCATACTTTGAAATTTTGAAGATTAGAAATACAAATTATAACAAATGTTATTAATATAAATATGTTTGGTGATCATAAAAATGAAAAAATTAATATATTAAATAACAGATACACCTATCATATCATTCAAATGTGATATGAATGCAAAGTGACAATGTAATACTGTTGAATGATAGAAAATGTGAATAATAAGAATGCACTCAATTACAAATAGTATTCATTGTAATCAATATCAAATTATTTTCTTCTACTATTCTTATTGTCACCTTTGTTAGTCTTTTCATCTTTTAATATCGATTATATGAAAAGCACAATTGAAATCATAAATCATTTAAATATTTTTGTGGAACTATTGTACTAAAAATCATACATTTTCTCTCTTGCTCTTCGATATTAATAGGTTGAATTACTAAAAAATAAAAATATATATACATTGTCAATAATTTTGCCTGCTTACAGTGAAATTAATGCACAATGTTAATCTAATCACTTTAAAATTAATGTACCATCAATGTACATCCAATTACATCAAATCAGAAATCAACGTTTACACTGAAATCAATGCATATAATGCAAACAATGAAATAGGATTAGAAAACAACATCTACAATGAAATGGATGCATCTAATGCAGGTAATCAAATAGGATTATAAATCAACATCTACACTAAAATTAATGTATCTAGTGCAAGTAAGAAAATAATATTAGAAACCAACATCACTGAAACCAATGCATCTAGTGCAAGCAATCAAATAGGATGAGAAATCACCATCTATATTGAAATCGATGCATTTAGTGCAAGAAATCAAATACAATTAGAAATCATGTACATTGAAATCAATGCATCTAGTGGAAGTAGTCAAATATAATTAGAAATCAACATCTACACTGAAATTAATGCATCTAGGGCAAGGAATCAAATAGGATAAAAAATCGCCGTATACACTGAAATCAATGCATTTATTGCGAGAAAACATATAGTATTAGAAATCATCTACATTGAAATCAATGCATATAGTGCAAGAAATTAAATATAATTATAAATAAACATATACACTAAAATCGATGCATCTAGTGCAAGCAATCAAAATGGATTAGAAATCTCCATCTACACTGAAATCAATTCATCTAGTGCATGAAATCTTCTTCCCTCTCTCCCTCCTCGAAGTAAATCTTTGTTTCCTTCCCTCTATCCACTCTCTCACATCCTCCCTTTCCTTCCTATCTCTCCATTTCTCTCGTACATCTCTATCGCTCTCTCTCTTCACCCTCCAACTCTGTTACTATATCCCTACCTCTCTCCTTCTCTCATCCCTTCTCTTCATTTCTCATTCTTTGTCTCTTTATCTCATTCGAAAACATACACACTCTCTCTCCATCTCTCCCTTGTCACTTAATCTCTCTCTCCACTTATCAATCTCTCTGTATTTCTTCTTCCCTCCCTCTCTCCCCCTATATATATATATATTCCCTCCAATTTTCTCTCTTCCCCCATCACTCTCTTCCTCTCTCTCAATTCCTCTCTCTTTTCCTTCATCTCTCTCCAATCCTCTCTCTCTCTCTCTCTCTCTCTCAACATCTACAATAAAATCAATGCATATAGTGCAAGAAATCAAATAGGATTAGAAATCACCATCCAAAATGAAATCAATGCATCTAGTGAAATAAATCATCTTCCCTCTCTCCCCCCTCCAACTCCATCTCTATTTCCCTCCCTCTCTCCACTCTCTCACATCGTCTCTCTCTTCCTTCCCCTTTCTCCCTTTCTCTCCCATGTCTATATCTCTCTCTTTCCCTCTCTCTCCCTCTCTTCACCCTTCAACTCTGTCAATATATCCCTCCCTTTCTCCTTCTCCCCCCATTCCCTCCATCTCTCATTTTCTTTTATCTCACCCCAAAACATGCACACACTCTCTCTATTTCTCCCTTTTCACTCCCTTTCTCTCTCCACTTCTCACTCTTTATGTATTTATTCTTCCCTCCAACTCCATCTCTCTATCCCTCCCTCTCTCCTCCTATCTCCCTCCCTCTCTTGTCCTCTCTCTCTTCCTTCCTCTCTATCCCTTCTTCTCCTACCTCCCTCTCTCTTCCCCCTTTTCTCTCTTTTCCCTCTAATCCTCTCTCTTCCCCCATAACTCTCTCTCTCTCTCTCTCTCTCTCTACCGTCCAATCCTCTCACTATCTCCATCCCTCTCTCCTCCTCTCCCCCCCTCCATATTTATGTCTCCCTCTTCCTTGCGTACCCTTTTCTACCTCTCTCACTTCTCTCCCTCTCTCTCTTCATTCTTTCTCTCCCCTCTCCTTGATTTTATCCCCATCTCTCACTTCTCACTCCCTTTATCTCTCCACCTCTAGCACTCTATGTCTTTGTTCTTCCCTTCCATATATATCTAGAGTTAATATATATCATGATACATTAATGTATATAATAATATAGAAAATTTAATATTGTATTATCCAAGTTATTAAATATAATAATATTAATATGAATATTAGATTTAATAATAATATTATTATTATTAATATTTTGATATTAATATAAGGGATAATAATGGTTTTTTTCACATGATATTAATAATAATTTGGTCCATAGTATTTGACCTATAGGATTCACCTAAATAAAACCTATTTTTTGAATGTTGGTAAATATAAAGAGATTTATAGAGTAAATATAAAAAAATAGGTTTTATTTATTTACCATACCTCTTTTATTTACAATGATATTTGGCCCATAGACATGGTATATAATTAGATGTTGATTTATAATGATATTTGATATGTTTTTATATATTTATCATGTCTCTTTATACCTTTTTTATATTGATTTATTTATTTAGCAGAGCTCTTTTATAAATATGGTATTTAGCCCATGGTATTAATAATAATCTGGCCCATGATATTTGGCATATAGGCTTCACCTAAATAAAACTCTTTTTTTGACTTATTGTAAATATAAAGAGGTTTATGGAGTAAATATAAAAAGAGGCTTTATTTATTTAGTGGAAGTAGTCAAATATAATTAGAAATCAACATCTACATTGCAATTAATTTTCATCTTTTTTTAAGTGGAGACAATGCAGACAATACTCGTTTTGAAAAATAGCAAGGAAAAATTGTAAAATGTGTTTCTTAATTGATTCTTCATAAAATTACTCAATAATGCCTTTTACTTCTAAATCAGGTTATAGACATAGATTCTGTCATATTTTGGTGTTTCTGATAATGTTTAGTTGATAGCATGGTTTAGGGAATTTACAGCCATATGTTTCTCTTGCTAGCCAACTAATTTGTAATTTTTGCAATAATTATTCTGTTCTCATTAATGGAAGTTTTATAGAGATTGCTTGTCTTTGATTCAACAAAAATAAATTTCAGATTTGATGAGCATTTGGAAGGGTTTGGTTTTATCTTGATGGTTTAACTTCCCGAAGTCAAAATTTATGTATGTTGCTCCTATGCTTTTATTATACCACTTAAGATTTTTTAATTTTTAACTTCATGTCAGACTGAAAGAAGGAAATGCGTCTTCGCATGATTTCACAATTTGGTATCTAAGTTCCACTTATAGAGAGGCAAATTGATTTTGCAATTTTGTATCTCAGTTCCAGTTATAGAGAGGCAAAATGATTTTGCAATTTGTTATTTGAGTTACAGTTATAGAGAAAGGCAGTTGAATGCCAAATCTGATTATATTATCGGTTGGATGTTGAATGCATAATGTGTTCATAGGATTATCAACACATTTGTGAGGCTTTATATTTGTATATTTTTATACGTCTTTGTTTTTAATAACGAGTTTTTATGGGATTGTGAAAGGTTGAAAGAGTCAGATTTATAACCTGCAAGTAGCGTCTTTGTAGAGTTCATTTTCATCATTAATTTAAATGAAAATTCATATATTTTTTCTTCAATTCTAGACTTTGATCTATGACTAGGCAATTTTGAAAATTTCATATTTTATATCGAGGAACATTACTGCAGGATTTCCCGGCTGCGGGTGATTAAGGGTGTCCGAAGGGATGTAATGCCACGGGAGAGCACGTGGCCTAGCAAATGGTTGCATTTATTTCCCACAGCCATGATCTCTGTGGAAATCCACCACCCCACGCAGCATTTAAGCCGGTGGGATCGCCGAGGCTGCGAGCCTCCCTTCATGAACGCCTGTCTCTGCTCCAGAATCATTCGGCTTTTCAATTCCCCTCTTCGTCTGGTCGCTTGGCCCCTCTGCAACGCCCTCCGGAGCTTCATGTCTAGGCAGGTTAGGCCTCTCAATTTCAGGTGCCCTGAGGAAGCATCCACGCCCAGCTTCCGCACTTAGGTTGGCCGACGTTGTCCACTCACTTGCTGCTTCGATTTATCTCCTGGCCTGCACTTTACCCACAATCCTTTATGTTCTGGTTTGGTGGCCACCTCGTTTGAATTCTGGGATACCCTGCCTCCTCGCTTCCTGTCTGGTCCTACCCTTGACCTTAGTCCCACTATGCCTAGACTGAGGCATAGGCTTCGTTGCCGTCGGGGTAGCGCGTGAGCTCCCTCAGCCAGAAGCTGGCGCTCTCACTCTGACTCCTCGGCGTCGTCTTCCTCTGCAGACAGCCTCGATCAGCCTCGAGAGGGACGCCAGTCTAGCCCTGTGCACAGACGCAGAACCCACGCCTCGCTCAGACACCACTCTGGCTCCTCCAGGCCTCCTGTTGACTCCCGCCCTATCGCGCCCCTTCACAGTCCTTCCTCCGCCATTTTCCACTTTCAAAGCAGTGCCAACAAGCCTCTGATCATCACCACGGTCACTGATTCTTTCAAAGAGGTTGCCGAGACCACTCCCGCCCCTCTGCCTTCCTCCCATCCGAGTAATGAGCCCGCGTCTTCTCCCTCTCTGCACTCCACTCTCCCTGCAGGTTTTGATGCTGCGCGCAAAGGAGGAGAGCGTTGTTCCACCAACCCTCAGGCTGAAGGTTCCCAGTTGGGCGTTCAAGATGCTGAGCCAGTTGCAATTCCGAGCAACCCGACCCACACAGATGAAAGCGCGGGATGGTGCAGGATAGAAGAAGAACAGCCCTCAGGCGACTACGACCTCTAGTTGAGCTACAGGTCCAAGTAATCTTGCGAGGACTCTTTGATTTTTTGGCATGTACTGTTGTTTTAGGTCTCAGGCAAAAACTTAGAATGAGTCGGTTTCCCCTCGTGGGCGACTCTGGTTTTTTGTTCAGTACTGATGTGTTCAAGTTGGTTTCCTCGGAAGAGGCAGCTCTCAAACAATGCTCGAGCTGGTTTCCCTCACAGGGCAGCTCAATCTTTGATATTTTGCTGACAGTATGCCTACTGCAGGCCATGAACGCTTTGTAACATATGTTTCCATAATAGATTTAGAATTACTTAGAAAAAAAAAAACATTACTGCAGGATTTATTTAATGATTTTTTTGTTCGGTGAAGGATGTGCAAAATGACATGTAGTTTGAGATCATTCCTGTGTGTTTATATATTCGTGTTGTAGTTTGAGGAAGTGATCTTAGTGAACTCTTTACTGTTTTGTCTATGTTATTAATTTCTAATTTCTGGTTCTCATTATATGCAACATGGATTTAGTTGTTGGGTGTTCTACATTAACCTCTTTCTACATAACCACTATCTCTTGCTATTTGTTTTATTTGACACTGTTACATTGGCTTTATGTAGAATGGACAAATAGTATTTACAAACTATATTTTGTTTCGTTTGAATGAAAATTTTCCCAGGATGTAAAATATATTTGCTTAAAATTATTTACTTTGGTGGTGAAAATAAATTGATATTGAGTTTTCTAGGGATTAGTTGCATCTCTCGGTGCCTTATTTTTGGTTTATTTATATGATTGTTAAAATTTATTTGTGAAGCCGACACTTAATTTTTAGTTTTTATTTTTATTTTTTTAATTTAAAACTTAAGCCGACATTTTGTATAAGGACGTGACATACCTGACATCCCCAATCAAATTGGGTTGTAGATGCGCCTCTGCACACCTAGTGGAATGTTGCTAGCACTGTCATGCTTTCTTTCTATTATTCTTGCATAAACCAATGAAAACAAAATATCACAACTCTTCTCAAATCCGGATCAATACTAATGATAAGTACAGTCCATTTTGATGTGATCAATTTATTACCTGCATCAGGAAATGCAGTTTTACAAATGAAAAATATTCTCTTTTTTCTCGTGATCAATTAATGCAAAATAAGTCGGAGCTGAGATACACAAGACCCACCTTTAGGCACAACATTTATTCACAGTCGGTATTTTCTAGTAAGTAATTGCAGTGGAGGAACATCACATTTTTATCCATTCATCATGATGACAACTACCTCGGAATCAAAATTAAGGGAATCCCCTTATTCTATAAAGCGCTTTTGGTCACGAAGATTATCCAAATAGTCAATGTTCCAGCCCTTCCACACGTACATCACTGAAAAAATTGTTACAAAATATATGTGTATGTAAATGTAGAATATTTGGTGGTATTTAATACAACAAAAAATCTATAACAAAACATGCATGTAATGCATGACAAAGCCCATCCCTCATAATTCAGTTAATATCAATATACAAGTCACATTTTGTTAAGTTGGAAATATAAAAGGAATTTTTGACTCCCTTTTAATTGAAAATGTACTAAAACGAGTAAATGAGATGAGAGTATAGAAGTGACTGTAATACCCGATATCAGATATAGACAAGTAAGTATGTACTGCCAGTGCGAAGGTAAAAGGCTTGCTGTCAGTATTTCTCACTCTTGGTGTCAGTTGAAGCTTTCCAGCTTCGGAGGTGACTCGCAAGCTCAATTCAAAATTGCTAGTAATGCCACAACTTCATTCAGTATGTAGTCGCAATTACACTTACGAGCATAATATCCTATGAAGCTCTTATCGCTGTGGTTGCTTGAAATGTTCGTGTTGAAACAAAACTAATTGAAGTTTCAAGGCATTTTTCCTACCACATTCACCTGTATTGTGAAATTTTAGATATAATGGAGTACTTTTCCTGGCTTCCATCATAGTTACAAGGAATGAAAATTCTCTTGAAAGGTTTGGAATCGGTATATGGCTCTCTCAATACAGAAATATAAAACACAAAAGGAAACATTTTGGGGTTACATTTATATTTAAGAGTTCAATACCTTTTTTTTTAGCTTCCATCGTAGTTACAAAGAATAAAACGCTCTTGAAATGTTTGAAATTTCAGTTTATCGCTCCCAATAGTTAGATGCATTAAACACAATATAAAATATTTAGGAGTTGTAATACATAATTATGTTCACAGTTACCAATAATGCTAATGGATAATAATGATAATGGAGAGGAAAGAGATCCAAATTTCATCAAATGGAAGTGGGGTTGGAGTTAAACGATGCCCGGACTACCTCACTTAACCCACATCTTCATTCTTTGTTGCATATAAAATGCACTCTCCAGTGTTTTGCCCGGATAATTTTAAATCTGGCATCTAAAAACTATGCGGAAGCTTTAATATTTCCTCCTGCATCTATGGTTATGAAACCATATTATAACTCCCTTCTTACCATATCAATATGATAATGCGAATGCTTCTTTTAAAAGGGTTATAAACCCATATGCCAAACAATACCCTTCAGTCCGTAACTCCGGCGCGAGCTTAATTCAATTAATGGTTATAAAACCAATATAACTCAGTTACCCATATTAAAACATTCATGTTAATATGCTAATTCTCATTGTATGGAGGTATCGGCCAACACTCAATATCTCAATAGACCAAGGCTTCTCACCTTTCACTTTACATATTATTATGAACCCACTATATTAAAATCGAATAATATTCGATTCTTGATTAGTTCGATGTTGGGTTAAGACTTCAATTTAATAAAGACCCACGGTCTTTACAGTTCACATTACCAATGCTCACCCTCATCAATATACATACCCATGGCTTGCCATTCACATAAAATATATATGTATATATCAACATGCACTATGACCCACTCAATCGTTAATGGACTTTGACCAACGCATTCATCAGCAATTATAATTAAGTTGAAATCTTCTGCTTTCGGATTTAACCCAGCACTAATATATATCCACATAACCTTTCGGGCCCCACAACAATGAATACATACCTCCACTAAACGTCGGACGGATCCAATGGTCCATAGTACATTGCGCTGCAAACCCTGATCGAACAATCACAAATGAATATCGTGTTTTTAAAGCCTCCGAGCGTTAACGCTCCAAATTTACGTGAAATTAATGGTATTAAAATACCGCCACCTCCTTACGTGTCAACCACAGACATACATCACATTTTTTTGACAAAACTTAAATAACACTTTGCAACTGCGCGATACCGCCAGTATTGAGTCCTCAACCCGCCTTTACTGTGCACACTTCATGGTTCCACTCGTCTTCAACGTTCTGCCTCCTCTGCTCTATTAATACAATTCGACTTCGCCCAGTTCAATTCGACCAAATAAAGTTTGATTGCAGCTTAATCACATTCAGTTACAGGGCAATTATCCACAGTTCCTCAACGCTAATTAACTCATGGTTCCGGTTTATACACGCACAATTTTATGAAACCCTCGAACTATGGTTTCAAAATCCGATCTCTCCTTACTGCGTAATCACAACAGAGTGCCCAAAATTCTCCTCATTGGATATTGTATGGAAACTGTGTTTCATTCACTAACCTTGATCCATTCAATTGCAACACGAATCAATATACTCCAATTCCACTTCCTTCAATGAGATTGACCCTTTCAGTGGTCGATCTCCCCCAAATGCTGTGAATACAACTCATATTAATTTCACTAATTAAACAAAACATCCTCTAGAACTCTATCACAGAGCCTATTCGCACTGGTTCTTATACAATTTTTTTAATGAAACTCGAAGTCTTTTATACAGAAATTAAATCAACATCATTCACGTAACATGAACAGATTCTTTCATTCATATTATGAAATCACTTACAAAACCTCCTGTTTGGCCAGATCTTCAATCGTTGGCCCTTTTTCGATCTACTCTATTTCTGAACAGGGATGAACTCTACCTTACTCTACATATGCTTATTTTTATACAAGAGATGAATGAATCGATTCAGCTGCTTTGACAACTCAACAAGGACTCTTGGAATCCTTCAAAGTCCTAGAGTTAGACTCAATTCCTAGAATAACTGAACTGACTCTTCAGCTTCCTAACTAATAATTTCTCTCATGTTCTCTGCAGTTAGAGAACATTTACAATTCCTTACTTTTTATTCAAAAATTACTAATTATTACATGAGAATTTAAAATCATGAGACCCCCCTATGACTATGAAAATACAAAGTAAATTTTGAGCCTAATGCTCCTGCATCAGACTCCCAAGGTTCAAATTGTTCATGATCTCCTGATCATGTGTCCTTAATCTCTGCCTCCTGGATCCCATACTCTATTTTGCTGCTGTCCAATAGCTACATCATTCTTTAACCGCTCTTCTCCAGGTCTCCATATCTTGTTCTGCAATCTGCCTCCAGCCATACCTCCACAATCTGCTTTTGTCTTTCATGTGTCAAAACTCCTCTGCTTTCTTGATGTTGTCTGCTGCTTCTGAGACACCTTCATCATCAGTCTTCTGATGCTTTCTATCTCTATTTCCAGTTTATCCTTTATCTGGAAATGTCCTTGCTCACTGCTGCTGCTTTCACTTTATATTGGTGTAGCTGCCTTTGTTTTGGATGTTGTTACTGCCTTCAAGAGTGTTGCTGCTGTAGGTACCATAGATGTGGCTTCAGCTGCTGCTCTTTTTGTCTCCCTGATTGTTGTTGTAATTGTTTTTACCTCTGCAGGTGTCATTCTCCATGTTGCTGCCTCTGTGGCTGCCTCCCAAAATTCCTGTCCCTCTGCAACATGCTTTTGCTCATCATCTGCAAATTTTCTTTTAGAAAATAAATCACCAATTAAATTTCTTCCTGCAGTAACATACTCATTTATTTTTCTTTGTATACTAGTAAACATACTTAGATTCTGCAAACTAGTATCTGATTCTCTTTCCTTCAGAGCTTCAGGAATATTTACTTCAGTGTCTGCAATCTCATTCTCTCCTTCAAATGTTTCTAGCAAACATTGCAGCCATCTCTTCTGTTCTTGTTTCCCATCCTTCATATGCTGTAAATTAATCCCAGCATCTTTTTCTTCTTCTTCTTGGGAAATCTTCAGCAATTGCCTTTCATCTCCTTGGTTGATTCTGGCAATCAAACCAAGTTCTTCAAGCTTTTCATTTTCATCTTCTGTCAGCATAGGATGCAGATTCTTCCTCACTCTAGCAGTTGTAAAAATCTCCCCCACAGTCTGCTCTCCAATCTTCTCTTGTTTATTCAAACAAATTAGTTCTTCCTTGCCATTAGTGACCATTTTTTGCACATGAGACATGACTGTCTCATCTTCCTTCAACAATAATTTTTCATCTTTCAAGACAACTCCAAGTGATGGATTGTCTTCTGCATCACCTGTACACATAAACAAATTGTCAATTTTAAAACCACAAGCCCCAAAGGCCTCATTTGATGACCCAGTCACCGAACCTTCCTTCAGCAGTTCTAAGTCTCCTTCAAGACTTAGAAATTCTTCATGATCTTTCTCCTCAGCTGCGAGAGTTATCTCCACTGTTCCAATCACCATGTTAAAATGATGACCCTTCACTATGTTATCAGCCAACATAGTTTCTCTTTCATTCAACTCTCTGACAATTTCAATTTGTTGTTCTTCC
This sequence comes from Pinus albicaulis, assembly GCA_034641835.2. Taxonomy (NCBI): domain Eukaryota; kingdom Viridiplantae; phylum Streptophyta; class Pinopsida; order Pinales; family Pinaceae; genus Pinus; species Pinus albicaulis. The sequence goes on along the minus strand of CM076575.1, from coordinate 1,944,690,317 downwards.
TCTTTTCTTGCATGCTTAACACACGAGTCTTCAGCATTAAAATCACAAGGTATCAGTCTTTCTTCTTCCTCAGACAACACATCAGTATGTTGTCCTAAAATTTCTTCCAAATCCTCTATCAACACATTAGTATGCTGATTTGCACCTCCCATGAGACTGTCAACTAGTCTTTCCTTCTCTTCCTCATCTGCTTCATGAATGTTATCCATGAAGTCCTTCCTGTTCTTTTTCCTCAGCAAACTATCTTGTGCATAGTTCCTCTGCTTCTCCAATTCTCTTCTTTGAAAATCCTACCTCCTATACAATTCAACAAATTCAATTGGAGTAGATTTCGGGAACCTCACACAACCTTTTATGCCTCTACTTGTTCTTGACCAATCATCAGCTGGTCCTTCTCTCTCTGCTTCAATACTCTAATGAATATCCTCATCAGACTCCTTTGTCTTCAATCCCTCCTGATATCTTGCTATCTCAGCATCGATCTAAACAGACTTCAGATTCAACTTCTCCTCCTCAAAAAGCTTTGAAGTTGTTTCATCTTCCTGTAGTGTACTTGCAAACATACAAAACTTTTTAGTTTCAAAACCACAAGACTTTTCAGTCTTGGATGCTTCCTCAAGCACCTTCCCTTGAACAGATCTGCATGTGGAATTTTCAAATTCCATCCTTGACTCAAGAAATCTGAGTTCCTCTTCCTCTGTAGAACCTGCAATCACATCATCCAGCTGGTCTGGATCTGTCCAATAGCTCTGGAAATCATTAATGATATCCTCTTCAGCAAGACAAGCTTCTTGCTGCCTTAAGCCTTCATCATGTCTCACAAGATCTCTTACAGATCTCCACTCTTTATTTGTACTCTATTCTTCTTCACAAGAAAAAACTTCTTTTCTCAACTCAGCTCTCTTGAGCTCCTCTCTTAATAAGGCAATCTCCTTTTTCCTCAACCTCAACTGTAATGGTTGCCATTTCACTCCCTTCTTCATGAGCCAGCCAACTCTCTGGCTCTCCTCTATCATCCTCTCCATTTTATAAAACTGCTTACTGATCTCAGCTATCTCTTTCCAATATTCTTCATCAGTGAGTTTCTTCCTCATGCCATTTTCTTTAGAATATTCTTTCTCTTTTCTATTGTGGCCTCTCTCAGAACCTCTGCAATCTCTGCTATGGCCATCAGTAGCCATTTTCCCGTCCAGGAGTTCTTCACTCACAAGCTTCACTAAGCCTTTGCAATTGAAAGATCTCTTGCTGCAAATTACCTCACCAATCCTTTCCTCCAGATCCGGCTTTTCGCAAGTACTGGCCCCCTTTTGCTGGAACCTTTGAGCACTATCTTCTACTCTCTCTAGGCTTCACTCTGCAACTTCTCAAGAACACCTCTATTATTTTTTCATGCAACATCTGTTGGGAATTCTCTAGGTTCTGCCACATTTCTTCTTCACCTCAGAATCCTCTGCTGGACTCTTTCATCACTACTCTCAAAGCTGTGATTTTCTTCTGCTGAGATTCTTCAATTGTCTGCAATCTTAATTCTGCAAACAATTCTTCAAACCAGAGTCAAATACTGCTCATCAACTCACCTCTTCCTGAGAGCACTACAATTGGCCTCCCTATTCAACCTTTAGCTAAATATCTGGCTCACTGCCTTTGCCATCAAACTCTTTCTTCACCTTTCTGCAACCACAATTCTGCAATTACAATTTCAAATCAGATTTAAAATTAGTTTACCTACAATATCCCTACATGATTTTGATCTTCATCCATTTCTGCAAAATCCTGTTCACTGTAATTCTGTGTAGTTTGCTGCATATCAGATTTAGAAATCTGGTCTCCCCCCTTCAAATCTGTAATCACTCTTCAACAGATTTAGAACTTCAAATTTTCTTCACCCTCTCAACACATGCACTGCGTCTCTGCATGCTACAAATTTCATCAGTTTTCAAAAGTCTGGGTTATTTTCATATATGCATTCACCAAAACTTGAAATTTTTCAAGAAGAGCTATTCTCTCTGATACCACAATAATGCCTAGACTACCTCACTTAACCCACATCTTCATTATTGGTTGCATATAAAATGCACTCTCTAGTGTTTTTCCCAGATAATTTTAAATCTAGCATCTAACCACTATGTAGAAGCTTTAATATCTCCTCCTGTATCTATGGTTATGCAACCATATTATAACTCCCTTCTTATCATATCAATTTGATAATGTGGACGCTTCTCTTAAAAGGGTTATAAACCCATATGCCAAACAATACCCTTCAGTCCATAACTCCGGCGCGAGCTTAATTCAATTAATGGTTATAAAACCAATATAAATCCGTTACCCATCTTAAAACATTCATGTTAATATTTTAATTCTCATCATATGGAGGTATCATCCAACACTCAATATCTCAATAGACCAAGGCTTCTCACCTTTCACTTTACACCTTATTATGAACCCACTATATTAAAATCAAATAATATTCGATTCTTCATTAGTTCGATGTTGGGTTAAGACTTCGATTTAATAAAGACCCACGTTCTTTATAGTTCGCATTAGCAATTCTCACCCTCATCAATATACATACCCACAGCTTGCCATTCACATAAAGTATATATGTATATATCAACATGCACTATGACCCACTCAATCGTTAATGGACTTTGACCAACACATTCATCAGCAATTATAATTAAGTTGAAATTCTCTGCTTTTGGATTTAACCCAGCACTAATATATATCCACATAACCTTTCGGGCCCCATAACAATGAATACATACCTTGAATAAACGCCGAATTGATCCAGTGGTCCACAGTATGTCACGCTGCAAACCCTGATTGAACGATCACAAATGAATATTGCATTTTTAAAGCCTCCGAGCATTAATGCTCCAAATTTACGTGAAATTAATGTTATTAAAATACTGCCACCTCCTTACGTGTCAACCGCAGACATACATCGCATTTTTTTTACAAAACTTAAATACCACTTTGCAACTGCGTGATACTGCCGGTATTGAGTCCTCAACCCGCCTTTACTGTGCACACTTCATGGTTCCACTCTTATCTTCAACGTTCCACCTCCTCTTCTCTATTACTACAATTCAACTTCGCCCAGTTCAATTCGACCAAATAAAGTTCGATTGCAACTTAATCACATTCAGCTACACGGAAATTATCCATAGTTCCTCAACGCTGATTAACTCGTGGTTCCAGTTTATACACGCACAGTTTTATGAAACCCTCGAACTATGGTTTCAAAATCTGATCTCTCCTTACTGCATAATCACAGTAGAGTGCCCAAAATTCTCCTCATTGGATATTGTATGGAAACAATGTTTCATTCACTAACCTTCATCCATTCAATTGCAACCCAAATCAATATACTCCAATTCCTCTTCCTTCAATGAGATTGACAATTTCAGTGGTCGATCTCCCTCAACTGCTGTGAATGCAACTCATATTAATTTCACTAACTAAACAGAACATCCTCTAGAACTCTATCACAAAGCCTATTCACACTGGTTCTTATACAATTGTTTTAATGAAACCCGAAGTCCTTTATACAGAAATTAAATCAACAACATTCACGTAACATGAACAGATTCTTTCATTCTTATTATGAAATAACTTACAAAAACTCCTGTTTGGACAGATCTTCAATCGTTGTCCCTTCTTCGATCTACTCTATTTCTAAACAGGGATGAACTCTCCCTTACTCTACAGATGCTTATTTTAATACAAGAGATGAATGAATCGATTCAGCTGCTTTGACAGCTCAACAACGACTCTTGGAATCCTTCAAATTCCTAGAGTTAGAATCAATTCCTAGAATAACTGAAATGACTCCTCAGCGTCCTAACTAATCATTTCTCTCATGTTTGATGTAGTTAGAGAACATCTACAATTCCTCACTTTTTATTCAAAAATTACTAATTATTACATGAGAATTTAAAATCATGAGACCCCTCTATGTCTATGAAAATACAAAGTAAATTTTGAGCCTAATTCTCCTGCATCATTAAATAAGTAAACAAAAAATACCCAAAAGATGAACATACCTCTGTTTAAAATATTGTCCTATGTCAAATAATTGACAGAGTCTAATAATTATCATGTATAAGTCATTATATGCTTAAATTTATATACCCTTGGGTTGAAATTCATAACATGCAGGCCTTTAGGGGTCATGGAATACAGGTTAGTAGGGCTCCTATTGTGTAAAAAGCCATAAAGTAGAGTTTTAAAAGCCTCTAGTGTGGGGCTGAATGTACGTCCTTGAACACACCTACAAAAACATTGTAGTAGGTTAAAATCTCACCTTGAAAAGATAGAAACTATTAAAGATATAAAATGTTAAAAGCTCACCTTTATCGCATATTGAGAATAATGCTTCCAAGACAGACATTGTAGCTTCAACACAATATTCTTTCTTGTTTTTGCGTAGTAAGTCAACAAACTGAAATTTTATCACATTAGATTCATTGGAGACATTTAAAAGGGTAATATGAACATTTCTTGAAAATTTTCAGGTTCAACACTCATTACATCTTCATTTACCTTCTTGTGAAACATAGGTACATGTAACACTACAAAAAATGATAATGTTGGAAACAATTTATAAAATTTGTCAATGGAAGAAATAAAGGAAGTGTTACAGGATGAGGGGATACAAATTCTCATAAAATTCATCAATGTATTCGTTTTACCAACTCTATCCTTCTAACTTATGCAAATACATAGCATTTTCAAAATAAGTGCATGCAGCTAGGAATCTCAAGAAATTGTGAGGGAAAAAACAATTTCTGATTGTGAAATGCAATAAAAATTGAATATATTATAGAGTTAACTTGATCACATTGAGAGCATATATTTAAAATGACACTTGGATCAAGTTTTCTTCAAGGGAGAGTGTGTTCATTGGAGAATAACAAGGAGTGGAGTGACTGGTGAACACCTAAAGGAATCACTGGCCATTAACAAAAGTTTTTTAATGTGCTCACCTTATTTTTATTATTTTTCACTTCAGTCCTCAATGTGATTCTTATTCTTTAGCAAGTCTTTATCACCTTTGTAGATTCCTCACCTAGGTTGTCTCTTTCTCTGAACATGGTCTTTAGGTATTTATGGTCCTTATTTGCGTGGACTTTATTGTTGATATTTTTCAAGCTTCAATACCTGTAGGACTCTATATTGTTAAGGGCTTGATATAAATCATTTTCAACGCTGAGAATGCATGTTGAATGACAAGCTCTGTAAAGAGGGTAAAATAAGAGAATGGAGTCACCACTCGGTTTTAGGGAAAATTAGATAAACCCCAAGGTGAGGAAAGAGGGGGAGAGACAGTAGGTTAATGAGGGGTTTTTATCTTTATTATTTGAAACTCAAGTTGTATATTATTAAGATACTTCACTTAGTTTTCAAATTAGGTTTTAGAAGCATATTATCAAAGGAATCTCAATTAAAAATATAGGACTAATTTATTGAATAATTCTTTAAGGGGCACCCTAATGCTGAAAAAGATGAAGAGAAGTATGGAAGGTCCGAAGGTCTTGTCCACCGATGCAAGGAACTTACCCATAATTCATTGTTGTAGGTGATGAAGCTAATTGGGATGAAGAAGAGAGTTGTGAGAGGTCTCCAAGAGTGATCCACATCATAGATGATCCTATTTCAATTCAAATTTCTTGTATGAGAAGAATTGTACCTTATTTCCAATACAAATTGATATAGATATATCAAAATAATGCTAGATATAGTACCGTAAAAAATATAAAAGTATTTATACTTAGTAGAGAGACCTAAGTAACCTTGATGGGGATGATACCTCCTTATATCTAATTATGATGTAACCTCCCATGAGATTGTGGGGTTTCATCTTCCAAGGTATGAGTGGAACTATGCTAATGGAGATGCCCTAGGATGAGCTGACAAGAGATTGAATGACTCTTTTTTAGTATAAAAGAGAATAATTTATTAGTGAAGACGGGAATTTGGGGCTATTCTATAAAGAAGTAAGGGCCTATATTTCTTTTTGATAAAAATTAATTGCTCATTCTATTGCCTCTGTTGAAGATAGTTAAATTGAAGCTTGATCAATTCAAATTGCTTATTAAACTACTAGATCAACTAAATCGATCAAATAGTCGTGCTAGAATTCCTGATTGTTGGGCCGAATATAGAAGCTAAATTTAGGATTTACATAGGCATTGACCATTAAAGAGGTGCTTCCCTGCCTTTAGTGACCGAGCGTACGTATTAGTTGTGTATTCCTGCCTAAATGTACTGTATCTACTCATGTCATGCTAAGGACCTTACAAGGGTATATATTTTCCAAGATATTTTCCTTTAACCCTTAGCAGGGGTAACCTTTCTATCCGGTAAAAAGGTTATCAAATACACTCATCCATCTTATCAAAAACTTGAGGAACCTTCCCCTTTGAAGAAAACATAAGGCAATACTTTAATGTTCCATTTTCAGACTTCAACTATTCCTTTGATTACAATTCTTAAAGGTTTAAAGCTCTTTAATAACCTCAAATGCACTCAATGCCTCTACCAAAAGCTCAAAAAACATTTTGGTTGAAGAAAATATGACCACAATTTTTAAATATCATGTTTGTAAGGGCTGATTATAGGCTATACAGTCGTGGTTTCATACTTTGTACATGTCACTGCTATCAAATCATGCAGAATAAAATCATACACATTCAGCCAACTTTGAGAAAATTCCATCGGTTAAAGATGAAAATTTTGATGTGTGGAACCTAGGGTTGGTTTTACACAATTTACTAGAACTGAGAGCATAAAAACATAGAAGTACAAAATTTTAAGAGTGTTTCACAACTTGAAAATAGTTGTAAAAGTTCCTCATACTTTCCTTTGTATGATCCAAGAAGAGAACATCTCCAAATGATCCTCTATGGCCCGAGATATAACTTTGCGTGAGTGTATCTCTTGATGGAAGATAGAGCACTTGAAACTAGTCTCACTCCTATCTTTATCACCTTGGTTGCTTTCCTCTTGGTTATAAGAAAACTGAAATCGCTTCCACAACACTTTGCGCTCCACAATGGAAGACTTCTCTTCCAAATTGGAATCAAACCCTAGGTTCAACAAGGCATCAGTCAGTTCAACGTTCAATGTTCAGGTGTTCAACATTCAGGCATTCAACATTCAACAGGGCATCAGGCAGTTCAGAAGGGTCGAGTCGGGTTCAACCCGAGTTTGCATGCAGAACAATGACAGCGCGTTCGGAACAATGATTCGTGGGGTGTATTTTTTCTAGATGGGAATAGGGAGGCTGGGTGAAGGGTGAAATTTTTTTAAGGCAGGAATTGGAATTAAAATTATATATATATATATATATATATATATATATATATATAATGTAAATAATAATATTCAAAAAAAAATTACATCAAGTAATAAATTAAAAATTGAATACAAATAAATAAGATATTAAGGTGCATTAAAATTATTTAATATGTAAAACTTACAACTTTCCACAGACACGACCCAACCCCACCTGAACCTGGTGTTAGGTGTGGAGCCTGATTTTCATCCTGATTTAGAGATCCTTGTTTTAGCCAAATGTATACCCTAGGAAAACTATACACCCCTGCAGTGGGGGGGACTTGTGCCCCCCGCGGGGTCTAGGGGGGTTGACCCCCCGGCTGGGGGGTCCGAGGGCCAGTGGCCCCTCGGCAAGGGTTTCAAGGGCAGCGCCCCTAAAGCTAAAAACATATGTAAATTTTCCTTGTAAAAGTATAGTAATTTCTAGTCAATCTGGGCCGTTCATTAGGAGGATGATCTAACGGTAGAAGTTATGTTTAGTTTAGGGTTTTTTTCCCTAGAAGGAAACCCCTCACTTTGTATGAGGGTATTGTATTGCATCTGTGCATTGTATGTGTATTATGAGAGTGAGAAATAGAGAGGGAGATTGTGAGAGAGAACAAAGCATATTAGAGTAGATCTGCTATAGGTTGTGTCTCTCCATTTTTCTGGATAATAGAAAGGAAGGACTAGTTGTTTGGGGTGGACGTAGCCCAAACTGGGTGAACCACGTATATCCGTGTCTCTCTGGTTTTATGTGTTTTGTGTGCTTATGTTTTCTGCATATTTTAGGTGTTTCATTGCTCTGTAATATATAAGTTTCTAACAACTGGTATCAGAGCCGAAGGTCTATTTGGTTGATAAAATCGTAGGAAAAAAAGGTTCCTAGTTCGAGTGGGAGAAATGACAGTAGATGGTAAGTTTAGGGTCGAGAAATTTAATGGCCAAAACTTCCCTCTATGGAACATGCAGATGGAATATTATTCGTATCAGAAATATCTGTACCTACCATTGAGTGGAAAAACAAAGAAGCCGACGGCTATGATAGACACAAAATGGGAGATTCTCAATAGAAAGGCACTCGGAACTGTACGGTTGTGCCTCGCGGTGTCGGTAGCCTTCAATATTTCAAAGGAAACAACAACAGAGGGTTTGATTAAGGTGCCAATGAAATTATATGAAAAACCCTTGTCGTCAAACAAGGTATTTCTTATGAAACTTCTATTTAATATGAAGATGTCGGAAGGTGGATCTCTTGTAGACCATTTAAATGATTTTAATATAGTTACCAGTCAGTTAAGTTCTGTAGGGATAAAATTTGATGGTGAAGTTAGGGCTCTTTTATTTCTTTGCTCATTGCCAGAAAGCTGGAATGGTTTAGTTATGGACATTAGTAGCTCTTTCTCTAGATCTAGTACTTTAAAGTTTGATGATGTTGTCAGTGCTATCTTTAGCGAGGAAATGCGAAGGAAAAGCTCAGGTGAGAGATCGGGTAATGATTTGAGTGTTGAGTTTAGGGGAAGAATAATGGAAAGGGGAAAGGGCTCAATATATCACAATAAGTCAAGGAAAGACATATCCAAGTCCAAATCGGGGATAGTGTGTTGGAAATGTGGAAAGAAAGGACACCTGAAGAAAGACTGTAGATCTCGGAAGGGAAAAGAAGGAGACACACAACAAGAAAACAATCATGAAGCAAATGTGACAGGTGATGTGTTACAAGATGCTTTGATTATTTCTTTCGAAGATGTTACTGATTCCTAGGTGGTAGATTCAGGGGCTTCATTCCATGCCACACCTGATAAGAAATATTTTCATGACTATGTTCAAGGATATTTTGGATAAGTCCATTTCGGTGATGATAAACCTTGTAAAATTTTTGGAATGGGTAAGGTTCTTATAAAACAACAGAATAGAAACCAATGGCTATTAAAGGAGGTAAGGCATGTTCCAGATCTGAAGAAAATTTTGATTTCAATAGGCAGTTAGGTGGTGAAGGTTGTGTGACAACTTTCACAGATAAAACTTGGAAGGTCACCAAAGGAGCCCTGGTAATAGAAAAAGGTGAAAAGGTTGGTACATTGTATTTATGAAATGGTATTTCTAAATCTGTTAATGCTTTAAATTCCAAAGGAGAAGATGCAACATTATGGCATCATAGGCTTCGACACATGAGTGAGAAGGGGATGAATATTCTTCACTCAAGAAATTTGTTGCCGGGTTTGAAGAATGTTGATTTGGATTTATGTGAGAATTGTATTTATGGAAAACATAAGAGATTCATATTTATCAGAGTTGGGAAAGAAAAGAAGAGTGGAAAATTACAGCTTGTGCATACAGATGTATGGGGACCTGCTTAGGTATCATCTCTCGGTGGCTCTCATTATTATGTTACTTTTATTGATGATAAAACTAGAAATACTTGGATTTATTGTATTCAAAATAAATCTGATGTATTTGATACTTTCAAGAAATGGAAAGCTTTGGTTTAGATTGAGATATGAAAGAAGTTGAAGTGTCTCAGATCAGACAATGGAGGTGAATATTGCAGCAAAGATTTTTATAGGTATTATTCAGAGCATGGAATTCACAGAGAGAATACAGTTCCAAGAACACCACAAGAAAATGGTGTGTTAGAAAGAATGAACGGAACAATCATGGAGTGTGCAAGGTGCATGAGATTGCATGTAGGATTGCCTTTACAATTTTTGGCATATGCTGTAGATATTGTTGTTTATCTAATAAACAGAGGGCATTTGAGTTCCTTGGATGGTGGTATTCCAGAGGAAGCATGAACAGGTAAAAAGTTAAACTACTCTTTTTTAAAGCCTTTTGGCTGTGAGGCCTTTGTCCATATTAATAAAGAAAACATATCAAAGCTTGAGGAAAAATCAAACAAATGTACCTTTATTGGATATGGTGTTAATGATTTTGGTTATCGCTTATACGATTATGAAAATAAAAAAATCATTAGGAGCAGAGATGTAATATTCAATGAAAAGGTCTTCTATAAGAATCAGTTGCAGGAAAATAAATAGGAAAAACAAAAAAAAGAATACACAGTTCCTGATGAGATCAATGAAAAAGTAAAGGTGCCTGAAAATAACAATAATTAACAACCATAACAAAAAAAACCACCACAACAGCAACATGCACCTCAATCACCTGAAAGTGGTGTCAGAAGATCTACCAGGATAATTAGACCCCCTGAACGATACTCTCCTTCATTATATTATTTATTGTTGACTGATTCCGGTGAACTCGAATGTTATGAAGAAGCAACGCAGGTTGAAACCAAGAAGTGGGAGCTAGCCATGGAAGAAGAGATGGACTCTTTAATGCATAACCAGACTCGGGACTTAGTCAGGTTGCCTGCAGGAAAAACTACATTGCAGAATAAATGGGTTTACAGGCTGAAGGAAGAAGATGGAGGAAAAAAAAGGTATAACACTAGACTTGTGATGAAGGGGTTTGCAGAGAAGAAAGGTGTTGATTTTGATGAAATATTTTCTCCTGTTGTTAAGATGACTTCAATCAAAACTATTTTATTCTCTAGCAGCGGAATATTTACATCTTGAACAGTTATATGTGAAGACATCATTTCTCCATGGAGATTTGGAGGAGGAGATCTATATGCAGAAACCAGAAGGATATGAGGTCAAAGGGAAGGAAAAATTAATATGCAGGCTAAAGAAGAGCTTGTATGGCTTAAAACAAGCTCCAAGGCAGTGGTATCCAAAATTTGACAAGTTTATGTCTGAACAAGGTTATACTAGATGTCACCTTGATCATTGTGTTTATTTGAAAAATAGAAATGATGGAAGCTATATTATATTGTTATTATATGTAGATGAAATGCTTGTTGCAGGGTTTAACATGCAGGAAACAAATGTGCTCAAAAGAAAATTGGCAAATTCATTTGCAATGAAGGATTTGGGAGCTGCAAAACAAATCCTTGGTATGAGAATAACTAGAGGTAGGAAAAATTGCAAATTAACACTGTCTCAAAAGGAGTACATACAAAAGATGTTGAAAAGATTTAATATGCAGAATGCAAAACTAGTTAGTACACCTTTTGCTAGCCATTTCAAACTTAGTAAGGAGATATGCCCCAAGACCCAAGAAGAAATGGACTATATGTCTAAAGTTCCATATGCATCAATAGTTGGAAGCTTAATGTAACAAGGTGTGATATTGCACATGAAGTGGGAGTTGTAAGAAGGTACATGAAAAATCCAGGAAAAGAACATTGGATAGCAGTGAAATGGATTCTTAGATATTTGAGATGAACCACAATTAAAGCATTATGCTTTGGTGGTTCAAACATTGCTCTACAGGGATATGTTGATGAAGATATGGCAGGTGACAGAGATAACAGGAGGAGAACTATAGGATATGTATTTACTATAGGTTGAACAACTGCTAGTTGGGTTTCAAAAATCCAAAGTGTTGTTGCACTTTCAACAACAGAAGCAGAGTATGTTGTTACTACAGAGGCTAGTAAAGAAATGCTTTGGCTACAAAGGATTACGGATGAATTGGGTTAGAATCATGATATGGGCACATTATACAGTGATAGCCAAAGTACCATTCATCTTGCAAAGAACTCAGAATTTCATTCCAGGAATAAACACATATAGCTCAAGTACTATTTCATACGGTCAGTATTGGAAGATAGATAGTTGAAGTTGGAAAAGATACACACTAGCCAAAAGCCTGCAGATATGCTAAAAAAAGTTGTAACCGGGGAGAAACTGATAATATGCTTAGTTTCAATTGGTCTTCAAGGATGATGATAAAGATGAGAAATAGCCAGGTCCAAAGAGGAGTCATTGTCCAACAAATGAAGCAACGGTGGAGTTGCTACAATTAGTCTCCAAGTGGGAGATTGTTGAGTGTGGAGCCTGATTTTCATCCTAATTTAGAGATCCTTGTTTTAGCTAGATGTATACCCCAGGAAAACTGTACACCCCTGTAGAGGGGGGGACCTGTCCCCCCCACGGGGTCTGGGGGGGCTGAACCCCCAGCTGGGTGGTCTAAGGGCCAGCAGCCCCTCGACAGGGGTTTCGGGGGCAGTGCCTTAGAAGCTAAAAATAGATGTAAAATTTCCTTATAAAAGTATAGTAATTTATAGTCAATCTAGGTTGTTCATCAGGCGGATGATATGACAGTAGAAGCTATGTTTAGTTTATGGTTTTTTTCCCTAGAAGGAAACCCCTCACTTTGTATGAGGGTATTGTATTGCGGTTGTGTATTGTATGTGTATTCTCAGAGCGAGAAACAGAGAGGGAGACTGTGAGAGAGAAAAAATCATATTACAACAGATCTATTGTAGGTTGTGTCTCTACATTTTTCTAGATAATAGAAAGGAAGGACTGGTTGTTCAGGGTAGACGTACACCAAATTGGGTGAACCATGTATATCTATGTCTCTTTAGTTTATGTGTTTTGTGTGCTTGTGTTTTCGACATATTTTATGTGTTTCATTGCTCTATAATATATAATTTTCTAACACTAGGCCCGAACACGTTTCCTTGGGTGCCTTCACATGGCACGACTTGACCTACCCGAACTAAGGGACAAGGGAGCAAACGAAAAATGGGTTGCACAAACGTGCACATTAAAGGAACCGGGCGATCACAACTTATCATTTTTGATACAGCCTCCATCACATGACCTGACCAGACCCGATCCGAATGTATTTCCTTGGGCGCCCTCACATGACATGACACAACCCACCCGAACGAAGCCACAAAGGAGCGCCAAATGGTAAACAAGTTGCATGAATGTGCACAAGACACATGGGCAATCAAAACTTAGAATTTCTGATATGCCCACCCTTACACGACCTAACCCAACAGGACCCGACCCAACCCGAACCAAACGTGTTTCCTTAGGTACCTTCACATGGCATGACCCGATCTGCCCGAATGAAGGCACAAGGTAGCTAACACCAAATGGATCGCACATATGTGCACAAGGCACACGGGCAGTCACAACTTAGGATTTTTTCCCTCACACGACCCGACTTGAACTGACCCAAACACATTTCCTTGGGCACCTTCATAGGCCACAAACCGACCCGACCTGACCCAAACATGTTTCCTTGGGTGCCCTCACACAACCTGACCTGACCCGACCCATCTAAATGAAGGCACAAGGTATCAAACAGAAAATGGGTCACACGAACGTGCAGAAGACAAACAGGTGGTCACAACTTAGCATTTTTGATATGACCTCCCTCACACGACCTAACCTGAACGCATTTCCTTGGGCACCCTCAAACACATTAGGGGAATTTTGAGGTCTAAAATGAGCCTTCTAAGGAAATTATAAAATAATAATGGAAAGAATGAAATAAGCTTTGATTACATCATTAAAATGTAGAGGAAAAAAAGAAAAAACTACTTTTTCAATTCATATTTTCAACTTATCTCCCAAATTTTGTACTCAAATTTCAAGTAGGAGTACTTGTTAGATGCAAAATTTAATTCCTCATCCAAGGAGTACCCATGATGCATACTTTCGATCAATCTTGCTTCACGAAAAATGATAAATACATGGAAAACATTATTGCAATCACATTTTTTCATGTATTTCTAATTTTTCGTGTAGTAGCGTCCTATAAAAGTATGCAACATGGGTACCCCTTAGATGCAAAATTAAATTTTGCATCAAACGAGTGCTCCCGCTAAAAAATTGAGTAAAAAATTTTGGAGATAAGTTGAAAATACGAGTTGAAAAAGTACTTTTATTATTTTATTATTTTTTAATCTTTTAACCCTTTTACTTAAAAAATGGTGAATAATCCCCTATGGTTGACATCATCATCTTGAGTCCTATTAGTTCTTATAAAGTTTATTTTTGTTGTACATTTTTCTTAAGAGGCCCATTTTAGACCTCAAAATTCCCCTAATGGACATGACATGACCTGACCCGACCGGAACGCGTTTTCTTGGGCACCATCACACGACCCAACCTAACCTACCCTTAACACGTTTCATTGGGTGCCCTCACATGACCCAACTTGACCTGAAAAAATTTCCTTCGACACCCTCACACGACCCTACCCAACCCGCCCGAACCAAGGCAAAAGGGAGAAAAAGGAAAATGGGTCACATGAACGAGCACCATAAGGAACATGGGCAGTCACAATTTAGCATTTTTGATACAGGCTCCCTCACACGACCTAACCAGAACATGTTTCCTTGGGCACCCTAACATGGCACGACTTGAACCGCCTGAAGGAAGGCACAAGGGAGCAAATGGAAAATGGGTCGCACGAATGTGCATAAGGCACACAGGCGATCACAACTTAACATATTTGATACGATTGCCCTCACACAACCTGAACCGACCCGACCTGACTAGAGCGTGTTTCCTTGGGTGCCCTCACACGGCACGACCCAACCCAACTCGACCTGAGTTCGTTTCTTTGGGTGCCCTCACAGGACCCGACCTGAACTGACCCACTCGAACTAAGGCACAAGGGAGAAAATGGAAAATAGGTCACAGGAACGTGCACAAGACACATAGATAGTCACAACTTAGCACTTTTGATATGACCTCCCTCACATGACCTAACTTGAACGTGTTTCCTTAGGTGCCCTCACACAACCTGACCTGACCCGACCCGATCTGAACGTGTTTCCTTGGGTTCCCTCACATGACTCGACCTGACCTGAACGTGTTTCCTTAGGCGCCCTCACACGATCCGATCTAACCCAAATGAATTTCCTTGGGTGACCTCGCACGACCATACCCCACCCGCCCGAGCGAAGTCACAAGGGAGAAAAAGGCGAACATGTCACATGAATGTGGGTGCCCTCACACAACATGACCCGACCCGCCCAAATGAAGGCACAAGGGAGAAAACAGAAAACGGGTCACACAAACATGCATAAGGCACATGGGCGGTCACTACTTAGCATTTTTGATATGGCCTCCCTCACATGACTCAACCCGACCCGACCTGAACGCGTTTCCTTTGGTGCCCTCACATGACACAACTTGACTTGACACGACTCCAATGTGTTTCCTTGGGTTCCCCCACACGACCCAACCCAACCCGACCCACCCGAACGAAGCCACAAGGGAGCAAACAAAAAATGTGTCACACGAACATGCAAAAGACAGATGGGCAGTCACAAATTAGAAGTTTTGATTCGGCCTCCCACAAACAACTCGACTCGAATGTGTTTCCTTGGGTGCCCTCACACAACACGACCCAACCTGACCTGTCTTGAATGTGTTTCCTTGGGTGCTCTCAGATGACCTGACGTGACCCAACCCACCTTGAATGCATTTTCTTGGGCACCCTCACACAACCCGACCTGACTCGAACACATTTCCTTGGGCATCCTCACAGGATCCTACCCGACCCACCCGAACGAAGGAACAAGGGAGCAAAAGGAAGATGGGTCACACGAACATGCACCACAAGGCATACGAGCAGTCATAACTTAGCATTTTTTATACAGCCTCCCTCACACGACTCAACCCAACCCATGTACTCGACCCAAATGCGTTTCCTTTGCGCCTTCACACGTGATGACCGGACCCGCCCGAACGAAGGCACAAGGCACACGGGCAGTCACAAATTAGTATTTTTAATATGGCTGCCCTCAAAAAACCCGACCCTACGACCCGCTCGTATGCGTTTCGTTGGACGGACTCGCACAAGACGACCTGATCCAGCCCGCCCGAACGCGTTTCCTTGGCACCCTCACATGAACTGACTTGACTCGACCCACCCAAACACATTTCCTTGGGCACCCTCACATGACACGACCCGAACCAACCCACCAGAATGTGTTTCCTTGGGCACCCTCACATAACATGACCCGACCCAACCCACTAAAATGTGTTTCCTTGGGCGCCCTCACACTACCTGACTCAAACCGAATATAACGACAGGGTTGTAGTTGGTATCAAAGCTTGGATATTATATTGGTTGGTCTCAGTGAAACATTGGCAGGGGAAATACATTAGTCGGGGTCGAAGCTTCATAACAAGACATGACAAGTTGGGAAGAATGGCAAGGGAGGGTATTTTTATACCTTGTACACATTGAGGCGTACGAAAGAATAGCACCCACATATTTGTGATGAACTTGAAGTCTTGGAGGAGAATGTTGAAGTAGAGCTTCTTCAACTTGGTTGGGAAATGGACCAGGATGGAGTTGCAGATTACGATGAAGAAGAAGAAGCCGAGACATGTGAAGAAGAGAATGTTGTAGATGTGTTAATGAAGGAGGAATAACTTGATGAACACGTTGGATCGAAAATCGTGAAATTTGTAGACATTAATGATGGATGACACTTATATGGGTTGGGGTTTAATGGGGTTAAATGGATTAGGGTTTTATGGGTTTAGGGATTTAAATGGGTTAGGAGTTTTGAATTAGATTTTAAGGGGTTAGGGGTTAAGGGTTTAAAGGTTTCAGATTTAGGGGGTTAAATGGGTTAGGGGTTAAGGATTTAGGGGTTAGGGGTTAAGGGTTTAGAGTGTTATGGTTTAAGGGTTAAATGTGTTAGGGGTTTATAGGTTTAGGGGGTTAAATGGGTTGGGGGTTGGGAATTGTGGCTAAGGGTTCAAGCTCCATGGAAAAATTGAAAGTCATCAAAAACCTTAATGGTTTGGAAGAATTTTCTAAAATACCTTTCCTAATAGACATGGCTAAGAATTTCTAGGACTTTTTTAATAACATATTCCATAGTTGGGTTGTGGGGTGGTGTTGGGGTACAATATTACATTCATTAGTTCATTAAGGCACACACTCTGGCCATCACTAGACCCTCTTCCATACATTATTAGGGGCACATATGACCACTTTTCATTCACTATTTGGAATTCCCTATCATTTTTCAAATTCATGAATGCATTTCCTTGGGTGCCCTCACACGGCATGACCGGACCTGACCCACCTGAACACGTTTCCTTAGGTGCCCTCACAAGACCCGACCTAGCCCGCATGACCCAAACATCGAATGCCCAAGAGAGAAAACGAAAAAAGGGTTGCAAAAATGTGGACAAGGCGCACGGGTGGTCACAAATTAGAATTTTTGATATGGCCTCCCTCACATGATCTAAACCGAATGTTTTTCCAGTGGTGCCCTCACACGGAACAACTCGACTTGCCCGAATGAATGGCACACAAGGGAGAAAATGGAGAACGGATCGAACAAATGTGTACAAGAAACACAACGATCACAACTTAGCATTTGTATATAATCACCCTCACACAACCCGACCCGACCTGACCTGACCCGCCCGAACGCATTTCCTTGGGTGGCCTTAGACAGCATGACCCGACCTGACCCACTCGAACGTGTTTCCTTGGGCACCCTTACACTACCCGACATGACCTGACCCATACATGTTCCTTTGGTTCCCTCACACAATCCGACCTAATCTGACCAACTCGAATACATTTTCTTGGGCACCCTCACAGTACGGAATGACCTTACTTAACCCAACCCGAATGCATTTCCTTGGGCACCATCACATGAGTCAATCCGACCCGCACGAACATATTTCCTTGGGTGGCCTCACATGGTACAACCCAACCAGACCCAACCTAACCCGCCTGAATGCGTTTCCTTGGGCACCTTCACATGACATGACCAAGACGCGTTCCTTGGGCGCTCTCATACTACTTAAGACAACCCGACCCATACGCATTCCTTTGGCACCCTCACATGACCTAACTTTATCCGACCTACCCAAACGCATTTCCTAAGGTGCCCACACATGGCACGACCCGACCCAACCCGACCCAACCCATCAGAACGTGTTTCCTTGGGTGCCCTCACATTACACAACCTAACTCGACCCGCCTGAACGTCTTTCATAGACTGACCTCACACGACACGACCCGACCAGACCTGACCCAACCTGTGCGAACACATTTCCTTGGGTGCCCTCACACAACCTGACATGACCCAACCTACACGCATTCCTTTGGCACCCTCGCATGAGACGACCTGAACTGACCCACCCGAACATGTTTCTTTCACGACTGGACCGGACCAGACCCAACTCGCCCGAATGTGTTTCCTTGGGTGCCCTCACATCACATGACACGACCTGACCCGCATGCGTTCCTTGGGTGCCCTCACACAATCCGACCCAACCCAACCCGCCTGAATGTGTTTCCTTGGGCACCCTCACAGTATGGAACGACCTGACCCGACCCGACCCGAATGAATTTCGTTGGGTGCTATCAAACGACCCGACCCACCTTGACCCGCTGGAATGTTGAAGGCACGAGGGAGCTAACCAGAAATGGGTTGCATGAACACGCACAAGGCACACGGATGGTCACAACTTAGCATTTTTTATACAGCCTCCCTCACATGATTTGAAGCAAACACATTTCCTCTGGCATCCTCACATGGCACGACTCAACCCGCCTGAACGAAGGGTGCATGAGGGATCAAACAAAAAATGGATCGCACAAACATGCACAAGCAACATGGGCGGTCACAACTTAGCATTTTTTATATGACCACCCTCACACAACGCGACCCAACCCGACCCTTAGGCGGCCTCACATGGCATGAACCGACTCGAGCCGACCCGCCCGAACATTTTTCCTTCAGCTCCCTCACATGACCCATGTAATATTCCAAAATGGAAAAGAGAGGAATATAGAAACACAATGAATGGAAACTACAACAATGTAAACATGAACTAAATACAACATACAAATATGCGGAATAGTTCAGCCATTATATTAATATGGAGGTGGATAAACAAGTACAACAGTGCTCAAAATATGAGACACTCAAGTGAAACAGGTAGGATAGAATGACCCTAAAGCCCTATTATCAAATGGATTGTGTGACTGCTAGAATTCTAGAGGTAAATTGCGTTGTTCTTGTTACAAATGTCGGGACTCCAACCGCTGGATGAAAATAGGAGTTTATATCTGGTAGTTCTGAAACTTAGATGATATCAGGATTTCAGATCCGGGCTCTATGATGAATACCCAAGATAACCCAGAAAGGATTTCCAGATCTTACAATATTGGAAGATCACCCTCCCAGGGCCTGCAACATATGCTTGTTGGCTATGCAGATCAGAAGCATGAAATGATAATAATATGGCTGCAATAATGTACCATCAGCTCAATTCTTGAAGTGATGATGCCTTCTCTAGATCCTTAAACCAGAAGCTAAAGATCTAGCTTCTCCTTTCTCTAATTAGGTTGTAGCTGCGACTACACAACTGTTGGACTAAAACTACACTGTCAAGGAAGCTATTTCTATAGCCTAATGTTGGATGCTTCAATGAAGCTCAAGAATGATGGAAATAATATGCCCAAAGTGAGGATACGGTCCCTCACAAGACTTACAGCTGAAATACTGGAAAGTTCCTTCCTCCAATAGATCTACAGGAGTGGACTTCCCAATTCCTTGGGGAACCATTGCTGCATGGAGCTGTGAAATGTTGGCCTGAATTTAGGATAACAATATGCTACTCCTGGAAGACTAAAATTGAAGCACAAGGTGAATGTATGAATCCCCCACCGGTTTCTTAGCTGAAATGCCAAGAACTGCCTCCTCCTCTCAAACCCTCAAGCATGAATGCTTAATTCCTAATACTGAATGTTGTGTAAAGAGGGGCTGAATGCAACACCAATTCCTGATGATGTATGGTAGCTCAAAGAAACCATCCCATAGTAGGCACTCGAAGTCCCCCATGGTTAAGGGTGGTATTTCCACTTGAAAAGACCCGTGTAATAAACAACACTAGAGACCTAGCTAAACAACTAAATCATGCATAGAAATGTCACATGACAAATCCAGGTCTAAAATAAAAATTTAAAGCTTGCCTTCTATTTTTTCCATCATCTTCCTTTTATGCTTTGTGAGCCTTCCATAGCCTTGGCACACCACGTAACTGCGCTGCACATGTGGCCACTAGCCTCCATGAAGATTTCACTGTCTCTCCATGATCTCCATCATCTCTGCATTTAATTCCCACTCTCTCCATCATGTGTGCATTATATGCACCACTTCCTCCACTATTTCATCATTAATGCTCTATGATATTGCTTTTATTGTACCATGATCTTATTTAACTTCCTCAACTATATCCATGATCTTATCATTAGTGTTGCATGAACTCCACTCTTCCTTCATTAAGAAGCTGCCCCACTACTCCATAATGTTGATCTACTTCTAAATAACCCACATACACACATCAAAAGTGGATTTTATTCATCTATGGGGTTTATGGGTCCCTCCACCGTCTTATTTACTTAATTAATTATAAAAATGTAATATCTCTAATATTCCAATTATCTTCTAGAAAATTGGTAATATTACAGTCCTCCTCACATAAATGTTTCTTGTCCTCAAGAAACTGCAAAAGTGGATGCCACAAAAATCCATCTCCCTCCAAATGGAATCCTCATATGGAATGCCTCCCCATCTGCTACAATGTGTAATGCATGCCCAACTCCAAACATGCTTCTCTAAAATGTCTAGAATGGCCTGCAACTGAAAATTTAGATGTCTCTCCTCATCAATGAGCCTCCAAGTGGAAATCATATGTTGTCCAAGATCCTACTTTATGAATGAGATACATAAAGTGAAGTGGCCTCTCCCCAAATTGGAAGGTCCCAACTCATAAACTATCCTCCATCCCATGCTACATGAAGTAGATTGTATCTCTACATGCTTCCATCCTTCGCCCTGTTGGCCTTATTGGCTCCAAGCATCATGTTAATACTATGTAGAATAGGAAGTAGAGACATATGGATAGACATGTACAATTTCAAACCATACTCTCCTAATAGTAACCACTGCAACAAAGTCTCTTGCTAACATGGAAAATCATCATTAAACCAAGTATGAGAGCCATAATCTCTCAAGAGAAGACACCGCAATAATGTCTCTTGCTGCCACATCACATCATCATCATACCAATTGTAGTAGCCATACACTCTCAAGAGAAACCACTGTATAAATGCATCTTACTTCCATACCACATCATCATCATACCAAGTATAATGACCATACTCTCCCGATTGAAGCCAACATAGTAAGGCTTCTTGTTGCCAACCTCCATCATCATCATGCAATGTATGGGAAAAAGTCAACCCATACTCTCCCAGGAGTATCTAAAGCAACAAGGACTCTTGCTGCCACCTCACATCATTGTGATGTAAGTCATGGAGCAACAACATACTGATTAACATGTAGAATGTCACATTAGAACAATACAAATAATCTCCCTGATGCCACATCATGTGAGTGCCATACAATGTCCCAAACAGTAACACAACCATGAACATAAGATATGTCATGCGATGGCCAAACTCTCTCAACAATAGCCAACGTAGCTATGCCTCATGCTGCATCATATCATCAGTAATATGCATGGCATGGATAATAAAAATGTGATATGTTGGGTAGTAACCATACTCACCCAAAAGAAACTAGCACATCCATGCTTCCTGCTACCCGATGTCATAGATCTGCAAGTGGGTTGTCAACCCCTTGCTCATCATCCTCATCCATATATCCCACTGTGGATGATTAATCATGTCATACTCCAACTTGGTATCCACCCATGGTAGAATACCATCCTCCTCCATCTGATACGCTTTTCACTCCATGAGATGTTGAAGTGCACCCTCCTGGAGGTTTCTCATGAGATCCTCTCATCAATGGTGCAATAGAACCCAAGAGGCTCTATATATTATGTAGGTATAAATTTCTCTTTGAGCTGTGAGATGCTCATCCAAAAAACTCCATCTTGACAATGGAAAATGCTCTCCATTATAATATTTATACCATCGATCATTTTTCCCTCTAGTGCTTCATGAGTAAATTTTTCCTCAGAATGATCTAATAATAATGGGGCTCTCATCTCATCACTGTTGCTTAATAAAAACGTTGTTGATCTACATGATGGTACATCTGTTGTCTCATGGGCATACACAATGTTAAACTCATAGCCCAACATTTTACTAATTAGGACTATGCTCATCCCGTCCTCTGAAACTCCATAGTTCAACAAAAAGTTATGTTTGCACCTCAACAATGACAAACTGGAATAGCTATACATCTCATCCTTCATCGAGTCAAGGGTCCTCTGCGCAGTGATATTTTTATGCTCCAAATCAACATGGTGCTCTAATACTTGGTTATGCAATGGGTCTGATGACATGATATCACAAATATCAATATGATGTACTAAAATAATATGAGGTGGAAATGATTGCAAACCTCCAATAAGCTAAATCTTGGAAACATCTTGCACAGCTAAAAGAGTTCCTCCAACTGGTGCAATGGCCTCTCCAACTGCTGGTAATGGTGATGAATTATCCTCTTGTACTATACCAATGCTGCTGTCTGCCTCCTCTTCCTCATGCATCTTATGAATCATGCATGGGAATCCCAATGTCAAGAACTCAAGACCATCTTGCAAATATGCAAGTGCTCCTCCTCCTGATACAAGTACTTCTGCAGCTGGTGGTGGTGGTAGGGGCTCCTCTCTTGGAGTGATAATGATAAAAAATTCCTTTGGTTCCTATTGTACTCTATCATCAATGGTGGGAGGTGTCTCTATGGAAAGTATCTCTAATTTCCTTCTACCAAACTTCTTCTTCAATATTTGAATGAAATATGCATAAGCAGTCAGTCCTACATGTTTCAAATGACTGAACCACCAATCCTTTGCTTCACCCTCAAGCTGCAGTGCTGCAATCTCAACAACCTCTCTTTCTTCTACTGGGTATAGCTGAAAGAATGCATCTAACTCTTTCCTCCAAGCTTTTATTATGCTTGTGGATGATCCATCAAATATAGGGAAGAATCTATACCTCTTTCTTCTATTGTTGTTGTGGGATCTCCTTTCTTCTTTGAGTTGTAAAATATGTTGGAGAGTTAGATTCTCCTTGAGTGCTCTAAACTGTGATTTTTACTCTAACAGATATTTAATTAGAGTCTCATACCCAGTCTCCTCCATATTCATACCATTCACCTTCCTTCTCAAAGAAAGTGGATCTAGTAGAATGTTGTGGAGCTCTTTTCTTTGCCGGTTGTTTATGCTGCTGATAGGAAGTGCTTGGACCTTCCTCATTCTGAAATCTTCTTGGAGTCTTCTTTTTCCTCTCCCTTATCATTTTCTTGACCTCCATGGAGAGATCTTGCGTAGATCAAAAGAGAAGTGTGGCAAAACTTAATCCCTCTGCCATTATAGATCTCTTCTTTCTGCTCCTTCTTCCGATGTCATAAGATGTATTACCCACAAGCTTAGCCAAAGATCATGCTCTGATAACACTGTAATATTAGAAAATGGAAAAGACAGGAATATAGAAACAAAATGAATGGAAACTACAACAATGTAAACATAAACTAAATACACCATACAAATATGCATAATACCTAAGCCATTTTATTAATATGGAGGTGGATGAACAAGTACAACAATGTTCAAAATATGAGACACTCAAGCCAAAAAAGTAGGCTAGAATGACTCTGAAGCCCTCTTATCAAAGGCACTCCGTAACTGCTAGACTACTGGAGGTAATATTGCGTTGTCCCTACTGCAAATGTTAGGACTGCAACTGGAAGATGAAAATAAAAGTGTATATCTAGCAGTTCTGAAGCTCATATGATTTCGGGATTTCAGATCTGGGCTCTATGATGAATACCCAAGATAACCCAGAATGTATTTACAGATCTGACAATCTTGGGAAATCACCCTCCTAGGGCCTGCAACATATTACTTCTAGGTATGCAGATCTGAAGCATGAACTGATCATAATATGGCTGCAATAATGTACCGTTAGCTCAATTATTGAAGGGTTGATCCCTTCTCTAGATCCTTAAGTCAGAAGCTCAATATCTAGCTCCTCCTTCCTATGATCAAGTTGCAACTGCAACTACACAACTGCTAGAATAAAAATGCACTATCAAGGAGGCTATAAATATAACCTAATGCTGGATTCTATAATGAAGCCCAAGAATGATGGAAATAGTATGCCCAAAGTGAGGATATGGTCCCTCACATGATTTCCAGTTGAAATACTGGAAACTTCCTTCCTCCAATAGATCTACAGGACTGGACTACACAATTCGTTGGGGAACTGTTGCTGCATGGAGGTCTGAAATGTTGGCCTGAATGTCGCATAACAATATGTTGCTCCTGGAACACTAAAATTGAAGCACAAGGTGAAACGATGAATCCTACACTGGTTTCTTAGCTAGAATGACAAGAAATACCTCCTCCTCTCAAACCCTCAAGCAGGAATGCATAATTCCTGAGACTGAATGTGTTGTATAGAGGGTTTGAATGTGACACTAATGCCTGATGATGTATGGAATCTCAAAGAAACCTTCCTAGAGTAGGCACGTGAAGGCCCCCATGGGTAAGGGTGGGCTTTCTAATTGGAAACACCTGTGTGCTGAACAACACTGTAGACCTAGCTAAATAGCTAAAGCATGCATATAAATGTCACATGACAAATCCATATCTAAAATAAAAATCTAAATCCTACCTTCTATTTCTTCCTTCATCTTACTTTTATGCTTTGTGAGCCTTCCATAGCCTTGGCCCACCTCATAACTGCATTGCACATGTGGTCACTAGCCTCCATGAATACTGCATTGTGTCTCCATGATCTCCATCATATTTGCATTTAATTTCCACTCTTTCAATCATGTGTGCATTAGATGCACCACTTCCTCCACTATATCATCATTAATGCTCTATGATCTTATCATTAATGTTGCATTATCTCCACTCTTCCTTCATTAAGAAGTTTTCCCACTACTCCTTAATGTTGATCTACTTCTAAATAAACCACATACATAGATCAAAAGGGGATTTTATTCATCTATGGGTTTCATGGGTCCCTCCACCATCTTATTTACTTAATTAATTAGAAAAAGTAAGAACTCTAATATTCCAATTATCTACTGGAAAATTTGGAATATTACACCCTGACGTGACTCGACCCGGACGCATTCCTTGGGTGCCCTCACACAACCCGACCCAACTTGACCCACCCGAATGTTTTTCCTTGGGCACCCTCATAGTATGGTACGACCTAACATGACCTGAATCAAACATGTTTCCTTGGGCGCCATCACACAACTCGACCTAACCCGCACGAACGTGTTTCCTTGAGTGACCTCACACGGCACAACCTGACCAGACCCAACAAGACCCACCCAAATGCATTTCCTTGGGCTCCCTCACATGACCTGACATGGCCCAACCCGCCTTGAATCGAGCGCATTTACTTGGATTCCATCACACTAAAACATTGCTATTACAACGCTTTGTTCCTAAACGTCGCACTTATGATGATTTTCCATTAAACGTCACACTTCCAACGCTTTGCCTAAATGTCAAAATTCCTACGCTTTGACCCTAAACATCACACTGTCGATGCTTTATCCCTAAATGTCACAATTATGATGTTTTGTCCCTAAACGTCATACTTACAATGCTTGGCCTAAACATTGCACTTTCGACGGTAGTCCCTAAACGTCGTTAGAGTGACGCTTGTTGGTGGGATTAAAAAAAATGGGATAAATTCAATAACTTCCCAACAATACATCAAAACTGTCAAAAAATTGACCATATGTACTAGTGAGAGAATAACAGATGGATCACCCCCATTGATCTCAATCTCCAAATTCCAATTCGATTTTTTTTTTTCAATGGATTTAGAAACAAAAATCTCTACCTGGATGAAATGGAAAACTTCAATCTTGCGGGAATATTAGAAATTAAAAATGTTGCACAGCTGATGTTGTTGGGAAACCAGCTCCAAAAATAGAAGAAAACAGATATCAACGCCTTAGAAATAAGCCACTTTGAGGGGGCAACCTCAAATACATTACATTAATGAACAATTATTGGATGATACAAATTACAAAACCTCCTTTCTATAAATAGGAGTCCATGGGGACATAATGTAATCCTAGTGGTGCCAAAATATAATACTAGCTGACCTAACAATAATAATTTAAGGGCACAATAATAACAATATGGGGGTTACAAGGGTACAATAATAACAATAAGGGGTTTACACTAACAACAATAAGGGACTATACTAGTAATATAGGGACCTAAAATGCCCCTCTCCTTCAAAAAAGTGTTGTCCTCAACGATTGAGTAGCTCTGGGGGCTTCTGTATAAAATTCTCATCCTCCCATGTAGAATCTTCAGTGGGTAAGTTCTTCCACTTGATGAGATACTCTGAAATTGATCAGTTCTGTAGCTGTCAAGTTCTTGTTTCTGTGACCGCTTCAGGTTCCAATATGATTTTTCCTTCCTCATCAAGTTTTGGCAATATTGTTTGAACTGGAATTTTTTCACCTATAACCTTCTTTAAGCATGAAACATGGAAAACTGGATGCACTCGTGAAAAAGAAAAAAGATTCAATTTGTATGCCATAGTACCAATATTTTGCAACACCTTGTAAGGACCATAGTACTTTGGCGATAATTTATTATCCTTCTTAGATTACTCGAGGGACATTTGTTTGTATGGTTGTATCCGTAAAAATACCCAGTCTCCTACATCAAAACTTCTCTCGCTGCGATGTTGATTTGCCTGTTGTTTCATTCAATTTTGTGCCAAATTCAGGTTATCCTTTAAGAGTTGGAGAACTTCTTGTTGATGCTCGATGTGATATTCCACTGCTTGAACCTTCAAATTTTCTCTTAAATATGATGTGATGGATGGTGGATGATATCCATAAAGTTCCATAAATGCGGTCATTTCTGCTGAAGTATGGAAGGAAGTGTTATACCACCATTCAATGAGAGGTAACCACTTGACCCATTGTGTTTGTTTATCAGATACGAAACAACGAATATATCCTTCCAAGAATTTATTTACTATATCAGTTTGACCATCAGATTGAGGATGATAAGATGAGCTATGAGCTAATTGAGTACCCAAAAAAGAAAATAACTCCGTCCAAAAATTTCCAGTAAAAATGGGATCTTTGTCGCTCACAATAACCCTTGGGTTTCCATGTAGCTTTTTAATTGTGTCCATAAATGTAGTAGCAACTGTACTTTCTTTAAATGGATGAGATAATGCACAAAAGTGTGCATACTTGGTAAGTCTATCAACTACCACCATAATGACACTCTTTCCTTCGGACTTAGGTAAACCTGTGATAAAATCCATTGAAATCTCCTCCCAACGTTGACTTGGAATGGATAAAGGTTGTAGAAGTCCAGGGGTCTTAATTGTTTCCACTTTATTCTGCTGGCAAACCAAACATTCCGCCACAAACTTTTGAATATCAGATTTAAGGCCATCCCAAAAAAATTATTTCTTCACCCTGTGGTAAGTTTTTAAAAATACTGAGTGTCCTCCTAAAGGAGAAGTGTGCAATTCCAAAAGAATATTTTGTTTTAGTTGGGAATTCTTACAAAGATATAAGCGATATTTGTACCATAAAGAATCATTTTTCCAACTTAATGTATCATATTTTCTAGGATCTTGCTACAAATTTTGAATGAGTGTCCATACTTCTTTGCCCTTCTTCCATTCATCTCTTGCTTCGGTTATCCAATCTGGTTGGATAATAGAAATGAAACAAAGCAATGCTTCCACCTCTTCATTCTTTCTTGAGAGTGCATCTACAACAACATTAAGCTTCCCTTTTTTGTAGATTATTTCAAAGTCATAACCCAACATCTTTGTGACCCATTTTTGCTGCTCTTCTGAAGATAGTCTTTGTTCCAAAAAGTGTTTAAGACTATCATGATCAGTTTTTACCTTGAAGTGTCTTCCATTAGGTAAGTTCTCCATTTCTTTAGTGCATGCAATATTGCTAACATTTCCTTCTCATAAATAGGTTTCTGTAAATACTTTCCTTTGATTGGACGACTTTCAAAAGCAATGGGTCTTCCTTCCTGCATTAAAACAACACCAATTCCATTTCCTGAGGCATCACATTCCACAATAAAGGCTTTTGTGAAGTCTGGCGTAGCTAAGACCGGTGCTAGGCACATTGCCTCTTTAAGATGTTCAAAGGCCTTAGTTGCTTCAGGAGTCCATGAAAATGCATCTTTCTTCAACAATGTTGTTAGAGGTGCTGCTATTCTCCCATAATTCTTAACAAACTTTTGATAATACCCTGTTAACCTGAGAAATCCTCGCAACTGCTTTATGGTTGTGGGGACTTTCCATTCCTTAATGGCTTTAATTTTGTTAGGGTCTACCTTAACACCCTCGTGAGATACAATATGACCTGGATATTCCACCTCTTGTACTCCAAAGAAACATTTGGATGTTTTTGCATATAATTGTTTCTCCTGCAATAGTTTGAGCACCCTGTCAACATGTTCAACATGATCCTTCCAAGACCTACTGTAGATTAGTATATCATCAAAAAATACTAGCACAAATTTTCTAAGGAAGGGTTTGAAAATGGAATTCATGAACCCTTGAAATGTAGAAGGTGCATTGGTAAGGCCAAAAGGCATGACCAAAAAATCATAATGACCCTCATGAGTTTGAAATGTTGTTTTTGGAATATCTTCAGTCTTCATTCTAATTTGATGATATCCTGAACGAAGATCCAACTTGGTAAAATAAATTTCTCCATGTAATTCATCCAATAATTCATCAATCACAGAAATGGGAAATTTATCTTTAATGGTGAGCTTATTGAGCTCCCTATAATCTGGAGACATGCACCATGATCCGTCCTTCTTGTGTACCAATACTACAGGAGCAGAGAAAGAACTTTCACTAGGTTGAATTATACCCGCCTCTAACATTTCTGCAATCATACATTCAATTTCTCTCTTTTGGACATAAGGATATCTATAAGGCCTGATGTTTGTAGGAACACTTCCTGGAATCAAATGAATAGCATGATCATGATCACGAATAGGTGGGAGTCCTTTGGGAGTTTCAAACACCTTAGAATGATTGTCCAAGACTTGTTGGAGATCTGCAGAAATAGATGATTTTGATGTTGGAACTTCTAGTGAGCATAATTATGAAATTACGCCTCATTGTTCTTTCCTTAGAAGATTTTTTATGACATTAGAGCTTATTATCTTTCCCGGATTCCCTGCAATACCCCGTAATTCGACTTCCTTTCCTTCTGAAAAAAATTTCAGGGAAAGTTCTTCGATATTAAAATCTACCGTCCCCAAAGATTGTAACCATTGTACTCCTAGTACAACATCAGCACCTCCCATAGGAATGGAAAGCATTGGAATATTCAATACATATTCCCCCATGGTTAGCTTGATATTATTGCATTTTCCAGAGAAATTTATATTTCCTCCATTTGCAACCATCACTTGACATTTTGGTGCTGGGTATAGGAAACAATTCAATTACTTGGCTACCTTACAATGAATAAAATTATGGGTGCTACCTGAATCAATCAACAATATTACCTTTTTCTTCTTGATATGTCCTTATATCTTGAAATTTTTAGGAGTGGTAATTCCTACCAATGCATTACACGATATGGTCAGACTAATTTCTTCCTCTTCTAGGGATGGTTCCTATTGTATATCCTCTTCTTGTTCATTTTCTTCTTCCTCTTCACAATCCATGTAAAATAATTTCTTCTCACCACAGTTATGACCTTTAGTTTATTTGATATCGCAACTGTATCAAAGCCTTTTTTCTCTTTTTTCTTCAAATTGTTGTGGTGTCAACCTTGTAGGTTGTGGAAATCTAGGTGTAGCAACACTTCCTTCTTTATAGAAGTGAGTGGTAGGCTTCCTTGTCGCCATAATTTTACATTCAATTTTTCTTGCCAACCTGAATGCCTTCTCCAATGAATCAGGTTCCAAAACGTGAACTTCATGTTGGATGTTATCCTTTAAAGTACTTATGAAGAGATCAATCCTGTGTTCCTCTGGAATATCAATTACCCTTATATTCAATTTTTGGAAGTCCTCAATGTGCTCCCCCACTAAACCCTTTTGTTTGAGATTTATCAATTGGCTAAAGAAGGTGTTGCTCTTTGTATCCTCATAATGTGCTATCATTTCCTTCGTAAAAATTGACCAAGTGACAATTTTTTTACGGGAGCAAAGCTATCGATACCATACAAATGTATTTTGTTCTAAATGTAAAGTTGCAATGCGTACCTTTTGTGTGTTTTGCACGTTATGGAGATCAAAATATTGCTCCATCTGTAGTATCCATGTTACAGGATCCTTTCCATCAAACTTCCTCATATCCATTTTGGGAATATGGTGGTTCTTCCCGCCAACATTAGATTTTATGAAATCATGATTAACATTTATTTTGTTCTCATCATGAGTTTCCTCTACTATATTTTCACCATTAGGAAACATTTCTTGTATCAACTTTGTCAAACCTTCCATTTCTACTTTTAGATCATTCTTCATGTTTTCCATGTTGTCTTTCATTTTTTCATTGATCTTAGCTTCCATTTCATCCATCTTAGATTCCCAGCCATCTATCTTAGATTCCACACCTTTCTTCAAAACATCCATTTCAATTTTATTGCTCTTTGCGAGAGTGAAATTTGGTGCACTTGCTCTTGTAATTTTGATAGATCATGTTGCAATTCTTCATCTTCATGAGTCATAGTAGAGCCCTCTGAAGGATTAATGGGTGTTGAATTATTTTTACGGGGAATTTTTTTTTTAACCCAATACTGATATATATTCTACAATATTCCCTTGGAATCAATTCAAATTGATTCTTCAAAAAAGACTTATGCAATTCGTAAAAAAAAATACACACCTTTTTCTTGCTTTTGAGGAGCTTGATATTGAAATTGGATTATCTTTATCATTGTAGCTCTTCAATATTTGAAATTGGGCGCTAAGGTAGCCTTCTGAATTATATTTCTAATGCCATAGGTCTGACTTGCTTTGGATTCTCCAAGGAAAAGTTATGTTCAATCTCCCACAATGACCTAATTATGGAATGGTTCAATAGAGTGAACTTGTACGAATTTCCACGTGTCACTGTTTCATATTTTAGCTCTGAAATTGATAGAAAAGAAACTAAAGTTCGTGCAATTGCGACCACTTTTTACGTCACTCCAATCTGATGCTCAGAGAGAGAGTTATGAAGATTTTCCCACGATCACCTCTTTGAGATGAAATTCAGGATCCTGAAAAATCACTACATTCCACATATCATATCTCCGAAACTATTGTGAATGAAGCTTTGAAATGTTTCGATGTGTTTCCTTAGGATTTAATATTCACACCCTAAATATTTCAGATTCATAACCTTCGTAGAAAATTTTTTATAGCACAAATGCCACGATGACTTGTTCAGATTAAATTGAGGAGCCTGCAAAAAGACCTAACTTCCACAGATCATATCTCCGAAAAAATTGTGAACCAAGCTTTAATATTTTTTGACAATGTTCATTAGGATTTCTACTTCGCACCCTAAACATTTGAGCTTCTAAAACTTCATAGAAAAAAAATTATATTGAAAATTCCACAACGACCTATTTGGAGCAATGAACCCTAGAATCGAAAGCTCTGATACCAAATGTTGGGAAACCAACTCCAAAAATAGAAGAAAAGAGATATCAATGCCTTAGAAATAAGCCACTTTGAGGGGGAAACCTCTAATAAATTACATTAATGAACAATTCTTGGATGATACAAATTACAAAACCTCCTTTCTATATATAGGAGTCCACGGGGACATAATGTAATCCTAGTGGGGCCACAATTTAATACTATCCGACCTAAAAATAATAATTTAAGGGCACAATAATAACAATATGGGGGTTACAGGGGTACAATAATAACAATAAGGGACTATAATAGTAATATAGGGACCTAACAGATGTTGGGTCATGATCGTAACCTACGAGAAATATTATAATCATATATTTGCGGTGGAGTTCGATATTCCTAAGGATTTTTAGTTTTTGGATATTAATGATAACCATGTGGGTATCGATATCCACAGTAAGATCTAAAATATGTGAATAAAATATGGGTACATAATTGGGAATGGGACAATTAAGGGATTTAATATGAAATGTGAGAATAGTATTTAGTGTTTGGTAGATTTTGATGGTGCGAATAATAGTATTAATGTAGGTGTTGTACCAGGGGATTCCCAAGCCTCATCTTGCATTTATATATATTCATGTTAATCTCTCGGATGTACTTCTTGATTATATGTACGTGGGGTTTTCAACATCCACATGACTACTTTCTAGTGCTTATCACCTTCTTGGAAGAATTTTTAGGATGAATGGGTTTGCAGATGACCTTAAGCTCTCAAAGCTTCCTCACATTACATTTGCAAATTTCATGGTGAAAACTAGAAGGTTCATAGTTTGGGTATCCATAGTTGTTGTAAGTATAATGGTTGTTGCAATTTTGGTAGCAGTTTACCTTATTAGGGTGATTCAATAGAGTGAGGTGATTCAAAAATCAGAGCTTGAATATGGTCCTCATAGATTCCCCTACAGTGAAATTAAAATGGCCACAAAGTGATTCAGGGAAAAACAACTGCTGTGGTTTGGAGGTTTTGGCAGGGTTTATAAGGGCATTATTCCCAACACAGGGTAGGAAGTTACATTGAATCAGGTTTCATATGAATCCAAGCAAGGGGTGAGGGGATTCATTAGAGAGATTTCAAGCATTTCCCTACTGAGGCACACGAATTTAGTTTAGCTTGAAGGTTGGTGTAGTTATAAAGAAGAGATTATGCTTGTGTATGATTAGATGCCAAATGGTAGCTATTATTTTTCCTGTTCGAAAATTTAATGGATGAGAATCCAATTATTATTAGGTGATATTGGAATGGCTAGAGTTACTATATCTATAAAACTCATCTCCATAAGTTTATTTCTTTGAACCTCAATTGAAGAACTTACAATTAACTGCAATAATGGATTCCCTAATATGAAATATCTAAGGGTTTCGTCAATGTTTCCTTGTTTCATCTCTGTAAGGTATCAACAACATCCCAACTTTACTTCAGTAAAGCACTACCTCAAATCACACCTAACAATACACCCAAGAAAATGTGTTCGGGTTGGAGAGTGTTTTAGTGTTTCATCTAGGGTTTAGAGCTCAAAGTATCAAGGTTTATTCCATTTTTCATTAGTTTCTCATGGTTTAGTGCTCAAGTTTGAGCCCTTATCCAATCATTCCATTCAATCGATTTTATTTTGTCTCTTTCATTTAGATTCTAAATTATTTTACAATGAAATTTCAGTGAAGAACTTTTGTATTTACAGTTAAACTGTGTTTCGATTCCTCTTCATTCACTAAGTATTTTTTGTAATGAGAAAATATTTTTTTGTCATATATTTATGATTTTACAGAGCATTCATTACCAAAAAAAAAAAGCAAGGGAGGTTGTAGGTTACCATTAAACTCACAACACTATGTTTTTTTTTTGCATGAAAATTAGTGAAGTTGTTCAACCTATGTCATATATATATGGTATTAGCTTGAAAAATATTTTGTTGCTACATTAGAATTATATATGTGTAGATATGAGAAGAATAGAGAGCTTTGTTTCCTTGATAGAGAAAGATATGTGTCGATATGAGAAGAACAAAGAGCTTTTTTTCCTTGATAAAGAAAGAGAGTGTACAACAACTTACAATGAGTTGGGCAATGAGAATGGATTGATTTGTATGATATTTTGAAGCTTTATGTATTGAATATTGGTGATGTTCCTAAGGTTTAGATTTAGCATAATAACAATGCATAACATTTCGTAGCATTAATAATTTCAAATCAATGCTAACATTAGTTTAGTACTATGAAATATGAAGGGGATAATTCAAAAATAATATATAGTTTTTCCTCTCTGCCATGGGAAGAGGCCAAATAAAATGTTGATATCATGTGTAAAAGGGGTTAACAAACACACCACAATAAAATAAAATGAAAATGCATGGAATAAAAACTCCAATTAATTTTAAGGAACATCATTCCGATTACTATAGTCCCATGCTAGATGGCAGGGACTAATAAGATGGTTATGATCTTAAGTAGGTGTAAAACCCTTAGAAATTTTTTTAAATATTTTATAATAATTGTGGATAACATCTTGGAGATTTAAGTAGGTGTAAAAGCCTTAGATATATTTTTAAATATTTTAGAATAATTTTTTATAACATCTTGGAGATTTTCTCGAGCAAAAGATATAGATGTTGAAATTGTCTCTTCCCTCCTTTACTTCTCTATAGAATGTCTCCTCCACTAATTTATATTCTTCAATCAATTTTTTTTAATTATAATTGCTATTACGTTTTAATGAAAGTGACCTAATTATAACTTTGAATTGACTTAGGTTGAAATGTACAACAATTACAATTCTTTTAATTATTGTTATTGCATTTTTATGAAGTCAAATTTTATTAAAATTTAAATCTTACACTTTTATAAAGTTTATGAGTAAAAATTAATTATTATTTATGTGAATTTAAAATTTTAATTATTAATATTAGAAATGTTAGGGTCATTTTTTATTTTATTAGTCATTTCACTTCACATTGTTTTTTTCTTGATTAACCATGACTATCACTAATTATTTTGAATATTTAAAGATAATGCTAGAATAAGAGAGTATTAATTAACTAATATTAATAAATGAGTTGGAAAACATAAATATAACCAAATGTATGATTGTTCAATTATTTATTGGCCCTAGAAAAAACCAATCTCCTAATTTAAGATAAAACCATTTTTTCATGGATTGCACATTCCTATGATGGGAAAAACATTGAATGGGTTGGTGGTTTATCATATTTGATAAACCTAATTCTAATAGAAGATAATTTTTCTTGTAATTTCTTCATAAATTATGGGTTGAGTTTGCTATGGGTCATCATGTCAATTATTTTAATATTGTTAATTTCCATAGGTATAGTCTTGGATTTTCTTAGAATTGAGAAATAGTCAAGAATATCCTATTTATGTGGTTTTTTTGTACGTAAGTAAATTCCTAATAAACCATCCCTCAACCTCATTATCTAGGAGATAGGATACAAGCCATTAATATCACAATACTATCTTTGACATGTAGCCTAGTTCATCATAGTTCATTTTGTTGTAACTACGCACATAGAACCATTGTATGATAATGTTATACCAAGTGTATGGCCTTCAAGCCACATAAATTCTATACTGCCTGTTGTCTAAATTAAATGGCCAAGGTTAGAAAAATCCACCAATCTAAATTTTTTACTAAATTTTTTACTAGACACAGACAAATATTAGCAATAAAACTAAAAACCATAGCTTTAAATGAAATGATCCATTCTAAAAAATATTATTCAATAATAGGAAACAACTACATAATATAAAGGAATAATATAATAACAATATTAAATAATCAATGAAATACTCTCCTCCACCTTAGTTGAAAAGCCCTTTTACAACATTTAGGGAGGAAAATTTGGAATAGATGGTTTCTTTGGCCTCCTCCTTGGGAGGGATTGTATTATTTCCAAGTATGTGATTGAAGCTTGGCTCCCTTCATTTTTGTCTTTGAAACCATAAGCACCATAAGCACAATGGTTAGATTGGTTGGTCAGATAAAATTCGACAACACTTCATTATTCATTAGAAAATGGGGTAAAACTGTTGAATTTATAAGACTCAATAGTGGGTATCATTAATAAAGTCATATATAATAAAATATGATTATTTCATCAAATACATTATAACTATTTAATTAATTTAATTTAATCTATTTTTTCTAGATAATTTAAAAAATAAAAACAAGTCGTAAATTGTCTTATGACACAAGAAGGAAACAAAATGTGGTTAACATGTATTTAATTTTTTAATTCATAAATATTTGGTTAACCTAACTTTAAAGTATTTATAACTATTATCTAGTTTTTATCTCCTATATGATGTTACACCCATGTTTAAGTGACAAGGGGCATATTTCCTAGAATTAATGTAGCAATTGCAGTACGAAAATCGATTGGGGCATTTCACACATAAGTTTTGGTTGCCTTTATGTATTTTATTTTTATTTCTCTATAAAGTTGAATTAATGTTTAAATTTATTGATGTGTATAACTATAATCTTAAATAACCTACAAAAACTACATTTTCCTTTTTACTAAACTAAAATTAAGGGAAGCACCAATATATATCAGGGGATGTAAGCTACTATACTTTTCATATAATTTTTTTTATAAGAATCACATTTGAGTGTGAACAACCAAACAAACTCTTAAAAATTTAATTCAAATTAAAAAGTTTATTCTAAGACTTTGGGGTTGGTATATTTTCTTAGATAATGAAGTTGGTTTAGTTTTTGGTTTTCTTGGCTTATATATTGCGACGACCGCCTTGTGTTTTTTTTATAGGTGTAAGGATGGTGGCTAAATATATATTTTGTTTTACTCATATCAAGGAAGTGGAAACCCCAAATTCATTTTATTTCCACTTATTTATTGTGTGTGGACTAGCTTTCCATGTCATAGAAAAAATTAAATGGTGACCAAAAGCTCTTTTTATTGGATTTTTTATTTTTATTTTTTACCAAGTTATCCCTTATTGTTTTTATATCTCCACTTCATTGTTAATCTTCATCTTCTCTTCTCATCATGGTCTTTTTCTTTTTTTGTTTAGTGACTTTTCCTTTTTTCTTGTGAATTTTCCAAAAACCCCATATTTTTCGTAGGTGTAAGGATGATGGATCATTTATTCCAATCCACTCACCTCAAGGAAGTGGGAAGCATAGTATTTCTTGAAATTGTTACATTATGTAATGAAAAAATTGAACACACTATGAAAAAAGCTAAAATAACTAACCTCAAAGTATGTTCCTCATGAAAAATCATGTTGCGTATTTTAGAGATAGCTTCATTCCTCTTGATATTTGATCCATAGAGTTATAGAGTGTCTTTAAAGTGATTTTCAAGCTTGTGAAAAACACTTCAAAGTTATATTACGTTGATTACACAAAATTCACATGCATAATTAACCATTCCCATTCTAGTAGAAATATTAAAATAAGGCTCTAATATCATGCTAAAATCAAAGTAAATAAACACTAGATAACTAAAATATAGATGGCAATTCTATGGTATAGAAAATCTCATTAGATAGAAACTTTATTACAACCAATTCTTATATTACATGACTTTACAAAGTATTGCATTAGAAATATATTGGTGGTCATGGTCACTCATTCACATCTTTCATTCACATCTTACATTAGTCATGCAAGGATTTAATAATGTATTATTAGACCCTTGATTTAATAATGTAGTATTAGACCCTTTTAGATAGTGATTATAGCTCTAACATTACTATTATATTAATTATATATGAATCAAGTGCCTTCTAACTACCATATTAAAGATTAATCTATATGGAATTTCATTAATGACACTTCATATCTACTGAACCAACAACTCAAAAGTCATAAGCCTAGGTTAGAAACATAACACTAACATAAAGAACAAGAGACACAAATGGTGACATCCTACATTTACCATGGTGTTTTACTTTAGTTCATTGTCCATGAAGACGCATGTAGCATAGTAAAGCTTGAGAAGATATTTTACAATGAAAACTACCTTGAAGAAACAACACTTGGAATATTGTAGCTACCTTGTATCCTAGTAATTTTTATTATGTATGAATATAGGAATCAAAGACATTAATTGGTTCTATATTTGATGGTAGAGAGAAATGTTGTTATTCTCCCCACCTTATAAGTTTTGTTCCTGCAATTTACATGCTAATATTTTAATGAGTATATTATTGTAATGGCTTAAATCCTAGTTGCTTATAGACCTTGTGCCTTGATGACTCTAGGGTTACCTGGGTACCGTACTCAAAATAAAGGGAAGTACTTAGTGGTTTTCTACAAGTTTGTAACTTAGAAACAATAATATGAATATAATATAATATAATATAATTTTAAGAATATAACATATTATGACATAATATATGACATTGAATTTTGAAGAAGATGGTGACTTGGTGGATACATGAGAATGGGGTTGAGTTTCTCACAATATGAATGACACAATGACTTGGTGGGTGCACAAGAACATACTTCTCACATGATGATTTCGTGGATGAACAAGAATGAGGCTGAATTTTATACAACATGAACACAATGATGACATAGTGGATGCACAAGAAAAGGGCTCTAAATAATGGAGCTCTAAATAAGGCATTGGATTTTTCACAACATGATGACTTCGTGGATGCACAAGAAGGGTGCTAAATTTTGCACAACCATTAGAGAAATTTTGAGGTCTAAAATGGGCCTCCTAAGAAAAATATAAAACAAAAATAAACTTTATAGGAACCAATAGGATTGAAGTGAAGATGTCAACCATGGGGGTTGATGCACCATTTTTGGAGTAAAAAAGTATAAAGATTAAAAAATAATTAAACTTATTAAACTAATTTTTCAAATCATATTTTCAACTTATGTCCCTAACGTTCTACTCAAATTTTGAGCGAGAGTACTCATTGGATGTAAAATTTAGTTCCTCATACAAGGTGTTGGGCTCATAGGAGTGGCTTATTATCGACAACTCTAGTGCTTTCTCATTTAATTATCAACTTGGGATAAGTCTTCTTATTTCAAGAGTGTTGGCACAATACATGCGAGTCAGGTTGTCTAATATTTACTCCTTGTCACTTATGAGGAAGAATTTTCTAACTTCCTAAGTTCACTTATCTTAACAAGGGGTGGCTTGGATTGATTTTTAACCTAATGTTGAGCAGCAAGATTGAGCAGCTATCTAATTGAATTAAACAATAGTCTAACTGAACTGAACATCAATCTAGAGAAATCAAGAAGCAATTGAATTGAATTAAACAACAGTCTAAATAAGCTAAACAACAATGGAATTGAATTGAATCAGAAGTCTAGCTAACTGAGCAGTAATGGAGCAGCAGTATAACTAAATGAGCAGTAATGAAACAACATTATAACTAACTGAGTAGTAATGGAACAATAGTATAATTGAATCAATTTAAATGAATTGTACATCAATTATTTATGTGATTTTGCAATGGAATTCTCTTTACGAATTAATTAATTGACATTGATCGACGATTGAATGCTTAGTTGTGCTAAAAGAGTAATTCAATTCATAAAGACAGAGAACATCGAAATCAACTTATTCTACGATCTATAACTCGAATGAAATTGTATTGAAAGAATTGGAACTATCTACTGATAATGAAACATTTCCATAAGTCAGAAAATAAGATAGCGATTATCCTATTTCAAGAACGTGATTGCTAACAATCTTGAAGAAAAAGAAACTGTAAATTTATTGAATGGAAATATATTTTACAACTGCATCAGATACATAAGCGTTGGTTCTGTAACTACACGGAGTATGAAAACTTGCGAGGAACTTCCAGAGGTTGGGCCTAGACCACTAGAAGCTCTAGCGCAATAAAAAATTCGAAAGATTATTATTCAAATCTCTATATTACATCCAGTGATGTTACAAAAATAAAATTAGATAGGTTGGTTTTGATGCGTCGATTGCAGAATGAATTTCCTATCCTTTCTCTGACTCCTCTTCTCGTCTGTCCTTCACCCTTTTAAAGACGATTTCAAAAATGAGAAAGTATTTCCCAAATGATAGCCCACTGCGCGTGGCTGTCGTTTGAGTTCTTGGACTCGAATTCTTCTATCTACCTTCTGCCAGCTGCAGGGAGTTACCAAGATCTCATATGTTTGCGTCCGTTGGTTAACTTATGTTTCCTATTGGTCCAACCACTCTCCATTCCTGCATGTGGAGATAAGAGAAGTCAATTTTCTGTTACAAAAACATCATTTTCATCATTAGTCTAATTGTTCTAGTTTTCATAATATTTTTTCTCTTTATTGTTAATATGAAGAGGAATTCTCCCAAAATTGTAACATAATTTGAAGTAATTACAGGGTGAGAACATACCTTAATTTGGGCCCAACATACTCCCCTGCTTACCTAATTGCATGTCCTCATGCAAACAGATGATTGAGATGTAACTGAGTTAAAGAGTAGGTAGGGTAGTCCTTTTTTTTGTATGCTCTGAAGCCTTTTTTTCGTTTCATGAGTGCAAAGGAAGCGCCTGTGGATACTTTTGGTAATTCGTAATTGTGATTATAATCCTTGGGAGGATACCAGAGGAGAGGGATTCTGTATCTACATCCCAACTAGGTAGGCCCCATGTTGTAGACCAGGCTGCTGTATGAGAGGAATCTGGAGGCAGTAGCCTTGAAATTCCTGTAACTGAATGGCTCCCTATTCTTCACATTGTTCATGGAGGACATCCATCTTTTCCTAGCTGCTGCTAAGGTCGCTTCACGAATGTCCCCAAAGTATTCTCATGCATTTTCTATGATATCTTTATGGATGGGCCCCAGCCTAGTCCTCACACCTTGCCTTCTCATGAAGTTTTTGTGTTGGATGATCAGTTGCAGGGGTTTTATAGGCTCCCCTGCCCCCCAACCCATAAATATAGGCTATGCTCTCTTTTTGGGAAGATGTCCTAGGCTTTGGCCCACCTGATCTAGTTTTCAGAAAATTAAAGGAAGGCTTGCAACTACACATCCCCTATAAAGGTACTAGGTTTATTGTCTGTGTCTTCTTCTAAGAAGAATTTATGCATGTAAATTTCACATAGGAGGCGCTGGACCTGATCATTACAACAATGGAAAAATTCTTCTACGGTCCTAAAAGTAGTGGATTTTCCTGCCCTGATAGCTTTAACTTTCAAGAGTAAATATCGTTCTACTAGGAACAAGGCATAGTTGGTTGCCAGAGCTCTGCATGATAGCGCATCATGGTATAGAGAGAAAATTGTAGAGATTTTCTTCTTAGCTTGCTCCACCTGCTCTTGTACCATTTTAACCTTTGTCTGTTCTCCTCTAAGTTGGGAAAATGTTTCATCTTCTATGGAGGAGAGGTTAGTGAATATTTTTAGCAGTGCTT
Source organism: Pinus albicaulis (assembly GCA_034641835.2). Classification (NCBI taxonomy): domain Eukaryota; kingdom Viridiplantae; phylum Streptophyta; class Pinopsida; order Pinales; family Pinaceae; genus Pinus; species Pinus albicaulis. Next base: position 1,944,649,078 of record CM076575.1, on the reverse strand, counting down.
GATATTCTTGTAATGGCACCACCTCCTTCCTACACTGTGTTAGCTCATGTCGCACTTGCACTAGTTCATTGCGTAATTTCTGGTTGGAAAATTTTTCTACTAGATGGGCATAGGCAGGGGCTTCCTCTGTTTGGGTCCCCTTTTCTTCTGTAACCTTCTGCTCAGTTTGAGTAGAGGCTTCGATGGTGTTTTCCAGTTCTATCTGCATTTCAGCCTTAGTGGTGTCTACTAAGTTAGTATGTACCTCATCTTTTATAGTAGTTATCAAATTGGCTTATATTCCAGTTTCCACGGTGTCGGCTAAGTTAGTTTGCATTTTGCCTTCGACGGTATTTACTAGTTCTATTTGAGTTCTTGCAATGGAGGTTTCTTTATTTGGCTTCCGACCCTTCTTTCTTTCTTCAGTTGTTTTCGTAGATATTTTACCAATTTCTTTAATCTCTTGGAGGTCCTTCTTAGTTTCTCATTTATCCTTTCATCTGAATCTTCACCTGTTTTGATTTCAGTATGTGGTAGGGGAGCGAAATTCCCCTTTTTAGGGATGGTGTATAAAATGGTGTTTCTGATTACATCTTCAAAATTTACTTCAATGTGAGGGTCCTGACTAGGAGGAGTGATGCTACCTCCTGGTGACAAAGGGAATATCTCTGTGTGTGTGCTTTTCTCCACAAGGAAAGTGTCACCTGACTGATCTTATGATTCCATTCTCTCCTCTGTCTACCCATCACTATACACTTCATAATTATCAATAGGGGACAAAGCCTCATCATCTCGAGTTTCCTCTTGGTCAGGTAGGATGTTAGTGTGACCAGAGCTACTAGGGGTGGCGGATTTATCAAAAACTTCCTCTTTCTCTCATGTTCCCAATGGGTTTCTTGATTCATATTCTATCCTTATTTGTCCTAGGACTCGAGCCATTTGCTCCTCGAAATCTTGCAAGGGTGCATGGGATGGTCCTACTTCCTCCATGAGGTTCGAGGTTCCATAGGGTGTCTTGGAATTTTTTTTCCTGCTTATTTCTGAAGTTTAGGTTTGGGTCCTTTCTCTTCTTGGTGTATTTACCCTGGGGGGCTCAATTTCGGCTCTATCAGGGTTTATTTTTGGTTCCTATGCCTTAGGGTTAACGAAATTATCCCAAGCTATCTGTTGCCTATCTAGCTCATGAATTATTATTAGTTTTATTAACCCCTGGTGACGAACCACTACTTGGGGATTTTTGGCTTTCCTCAATCGAACAACAATATCATGCAATACAAAATTCAAGAAGGCAGGAAGATTAATTGAAATCCTTTGCTTAAGTGTGGCTAAAAGTTTGAGCTGTCGAGGTTTTACCACATCATGACGTCCTTCGCATGTAATAAAATTTTGGATGAATGCTGCCAGCTCCTGCCATGGCTAGTGCATAAAGGCATGTTTAATCCCTCTGTTTTTTCGTTCCAACGGTTCCTCTGGGTCCTGGTATCCTGCTACTGCTTCTCTCAGGAGGAGATGCTTCTCTACCCATCTTTCTCCTTGCATTGGTATTCCAGAAAATTCCGCGATAATTCCCTCTGTAACTCGTATAATTCGACCTTTGACTCTAATTGGCCCTTCCTGCAGATTTTGTAGAAACTAAATTGCAATTCTCGTGTCGAATCCCTGTAGTCAGTGTACATATGTCAACCATCCAGCTCGATGGAGGATGGCACTCGTTGCCTCTGAAATTGGAAAGTTTGTAGGCTCACTTCGAAGGGTATTTACTCCCATAGCTTCTCTTGTCCTCCTATTGTATTTCTTCTTGGCTCTGTTGTTTCGACTGGATGTTGTATGCAAGAGAAAAAGAGATTGTGGCTCTACGCAGATAATCTTCATGCCTTAATTGTAGTTTTCCTTTGGTATTATCAATGCATCTAACGAGATTTGTGCATGGATTTCACATGCTTGCCAAATTAAGACCAATTACACCCCCTCCCTCGAAGAAAGGGTGCCCATGCCCTCAAGTACAAGAGAGATTTGGTTGCTCAAGAATGCGGATAGGGGAACGCCAGAATTTGGTAATGATAATCTATGTGTGAAGGAGCAGGAAGTTGACTAATTACTAACATATGCAGTATAAAGGTCAGATTTAGAAGTTTTCATAATTGCATCTTGTGTGGAAGTGACCGGAAAGAAAGAGGAAATAGCATAACCATTATTGTAATATGATGTCCTTGTACAACTGAAAAGTTATGACTGAAGCAATATTGAGTCAAGTAATAATTTGCGTCGTCATCCCGAGGTTCAAATATGTAAGCATATCTTTGTTAGCTATTCTTATGGGAGGTCATAATTATCACTAATTCGAGCAATAGCTTGTGGATGAAGAATGGAAGTCAAGGTGCATATAAAAGCAATTGGCTATTGAAGGAGCATACTTTCATACCACAAGAAGAGCCACTTCTTCTAGTAGGCGTTCATAGCCTTGACAGGGTTGCTAATTTAACGCGAAAAATGAGCCAGGATCCTTATGTAAGAAGAGTTATTTTGCCAAGTTTATGGAGATATCACCATGCTGTTATGGTAGCCAGATAACCATGGTGCCACTCACTAGAGTTGTAGCAAAGTGATCAGGTCGGCTCGTGATGAGATCTCATGTACTTCAAGTAGTTAAGAAGGTCATTACCCTGGTGTGGTGGTCATTGTGGGCAAGTCACTTGCTACACCCTTATGAATGTGGTAGGCTGGCTTGTGATGAGACCCCCTATCCTCTCTTAAAATCTGCATGTAAGTGTAGTACTTCCTTTTGAATTGTAACATCTTGATCTATAAGGAGGTCATTGTGCTGGTGTAGTAGCTCGATAGTCACAATGCCATTCACTAGGATTGTAACAGAGTGATCAGGTCAGCTCATATTGAGATCTCCTATCCTTCTAGTAGATGAGAAGGTCATTACCCTGGTGTGGTGGCCATTGTGGGCATGTCACTTGTTAAATCCCTATGATCATGGTAGTCTTGCTCATAATGAGACCCCCTATCCTCTTAAAAATTTGCATGAACACATAATAGTTGATTTTTATACACAGAGGGAGGCTCATTAACTCCTTAAGAGTGAGGGATGGTGAAAGAAGCAGGAAAAAAAATCCCAATACCATTAATACCTTTTGTTCCATTTCTTCATGTTGTAGGGACATATTACTCGAATGGTGCAGAAAGATATATCATCATAAGGTCATGTATTGTATGATATCATATTTTAACTGAGGGTGAATTAGCCTTTCATTTCATGTGTGTCTAATGTCAGCTTCCTGTTTAAGAATTATAGTTCCAAAGGGCCATCATATTTGTAATTTTACCATTTTCCCTCTCTCTTTAAACTGTCATTATTTAATCAAGGTTATTCAATTTGAGAAAAACAGAAAAAGAATGAATATTTAAGTTGGTCAGACAACAGCTATTCAGAAATTGAGCAGCAACTGGTCACAGATTGCTCGACACAATTAAAATGCTAAAAAACATCTGTTCAATTCGAAGGAATAGCAGTCGTTCGAAGATCGAACAATAGTTGTTCCGGAATTGAACAAAAAGGATAAAAACAAAACAATGACTGTTCAATTTGATTGAACTGCAACCGTTCAAATATTGAACAACAACTGTTCTCAAATAGAACAAAAAAAATAAAAAACACAAAAATGACTGTTCAATTTGATTGAACCGCAGTCGTTCAAAGATTGAACAACAACTGTTCTCGAATTGAATAGAAAAAATAAAAAACACAGCAATGATTGTTCAATTTGATTGAACCAAAACCATTCAAAGATTGAACAAAAGTTGTTCTCGAATTGAACAAAAAAGATAAAAGCACCAATGACAGCTGTTCAGTTCGAATAAACAATAGTCGTTTAAGGATTGAACAACATCTGTTCACAAATTGAACAACAAAAATAAAAACGTGAAAACGACTGTTCAATTTTGGTTGAATCAGCAGCTGTTGAAAGACTGAACAATATTTGTCCACAAATTGAACAGAAAAAATAAAAACAACGCAAATGGTTGTTCAATTGAGCAGCAACCATTGAGAGATTAAACAACAACTATCCACGAATTGAACAAAAACAATAAAAAACACCACAAATGGCTATTCAATTGAGCAACAGTCATTCAGAGATTGAACAAAAGCTGTCCATGAATTGAACAACAGAAATAAAAACAAAACAAATGGCTGTTCAATTCGACTGAATAGTAGCCGTCCACATATTGAACAGAAAGTATCCACGAATTGAACAACAAAAATAAAAACATAGCAAATGGTTGTTCAATTCGACTGAAAATTAGCCGTTCAATTATTGAATAGTAGCTATCCACAAGTTGAATAGCAAAAATAAAAATGCAAATGGATGGATGTTCAATTCGACTGAACAACAGTCATTCAAAGATCAAATGACAGTTGTCCCCGAATTGAACAAAAATACAAAAACAATCTTACAAGGAAAATAAATTGCAAATGTGAAGAATGTACAACATGACAAGACAATTATATACATTATTTACAAGTGATGCTGGCAAACCTCTCATGTACTTGAGTTTGTGGGGTTGTCACCCCCTTGCACCACAACTTGGATGGTGGGATCATTTCGTACCTATTGACAGAAAGATTCTTTCGTGAGAGGTTTGTGATAGAGTCGTACTCTGTGTCCGTTAACTCAAAATGTTGAACCAGACCCATTTATGGTGGTCAAGGTGAGGGTACCATTTCTATGTACTTCCCGAATCTCATATGGACCGAGCCACCTTATTTGTAGTTTTCTTGGAAAGTCTTGGAATCTGGAGTCATAGAGGAGTGCCCAATATCATTTTTGAAATACATTTCTCTTTATTAGATTGTCATGCCATTTGGCTCACTGTTGTTGGGTGATCGTTATGCGTTGTAGGGCTAGCAGTCGAATTTCGTCCAATTCATTTATTTGTTGGAGTATTCTAGGTTGAGCTTCTGTTAAGTCCAATCCAACTTCCTGGGCTGTTCTTATGGTTTTAATTTCGAATTCAATAGGGAAGATAGGTTCTCTCCCAAATACTAGCTGATATGGTGAATATCCAGTAGTATTTCACCAGGTTTTACGATAAGCCCATAAGGCTTCTGGTTGTCTAGTGGTCTAGTCCCAGCGATGTGCTGCTACCGTCTTAGTAAGGATTGCCTCTAGGACTTTGTTGGTGCTTTCAACTTGCCCATTGGCCTGCAGGTGGTAGGGAGACGTAAATATATGGATGATATGGTGATTTTTTAAGGTGGATGTGATCTTATTTCCTGTGAATTCCCCCCCCCCCCATCGGTTATCACTTCCCTTGGCAAGCCATATCGCACGAATATTTCAAAGAGAAACTTAATTACTGGTTCTTCCATGGCTCTTGACAAGGCCACTGCTTCTATCCATTTTGTTACATAATCCGTGGCAACTAATATGTGGGATTTTTGGTTTTATGGTTGGTTGAATGGCCTAACTAATTCCAATGCCCATCGTTCGAATGGTTCCACCACCAATTGTGGTTGTAGTGGAATTTCATCAGCTTGGGTTGGGCGGCACATTCTTTCACAGATATCGCAGGCCTGGACATATTTCTTTGCATCTTTGAAAATTGTAGGCCAATAATAGCCTAATTGCAACACTTTATGCCCTATCCTGCATTCTACGAAATTTCCACCACAGGGTTCATCGTGACAGGCTCGTAAGATGTCATAGATTTCATCTTCCCTTATGCATCTGTGTATGTGCATATCGGCCCCTGTATGGAAGAGGTATCCTCCAATCCAAGAGAATCTTGCACTGCGTTGTACAATCAGTTTCCATTCTCTTGATGTTAAGTGTCTGGGTAGATTCCCCACTACCAGATAATTTACCACATCTGCATACCATGGTGTTTTTACCGCTACAGAAAATAGGTGTTCGTCAGGGAATTGATCATCAACTGTTAGTGTGCAATCTGTCTTGGGGACCCTGGAAAAGAAGTCTGCTACCACATTTTCCTTCACTGGATGGTCTTTGATTGTTATATCGAATTCCTGCAACAACAGTAACCAACAAGTTATTCTCCCATTCGTGATTGGTTTGTTAGCTAAATATCTAATAGCAGAGTGGTCAGTATACAGGAACACTTGATATCCAGTTATATAGTGCCTAAATTTATTGATAGCATAAATGATAGCCAGGAACTCTTTTTCGGTCACAGTATAATTTAATTCGGTAGGAGTGAGGTTTTTTCTAATATAATAAATAGCATAAGGTTTTCAGTCTTCTTCTTGGCCAAGGAATTCTCCTATTGTTGTATTAGATGCATTGGAAGAGATGTGAAAGGGTAGTTTCCAGTTAGGACCTCACAAAATCGGTGCTTTTGAGACCAGCCTCTTCAAGTCTGTAAAAGCGGTGTCACATTTTTCATTCCAATGGAATTCAACATTTTCGGTCAATGCATACAGAGGTGCAACTATCTATGAGAATTTTTTTATAAATCAACGTTAATATCCTACATATCCTAGAAAACTGCGCACCTCTGTGTGTGTACAATGTGTGGCCAATAGAAGTATTACCTCTATCTTAGTGGGATCTACTTGTATTCCAGCTGTAGAAATGTAGTGGCATAGGATTACCCCCTCAATCATTATCATGTGGCATTTTTCGTTGCTTAGACATAATCTAGTAGGAATACATCACTCTAACAATTTTTCTAGCATTTCTAGAGCTTGATCAAAGTCTTCCCCATAGGGTGTAAAATCATCCATGTAGATTTCAAGCCCTTATTTTATGAAGTCAGAAAAAATTCTAATTATGGCTCTCTGAAATGTTGATGTGGCATTACATAATACAAAGAGTAAAAATCTGTAAGAAAAAGTGCCCCACGGGCAGGTAAAGGTTTTCTTACCTTGATCTTCGAGATAAATTTGAATTTGATTGTATTTTCTGAATCCGTCAAGAAAGGACAAGAATCGTTTCCCCGCCAATTTATCAAGGACTTGGTCAATGAAGGGGAGGGGGAAATGATCTCTCTACATTGCCTTATTTAATTCTCTGTAATCTACGCAGATTCTCCACTTCCCATTCTTTTTAGGGACGACTACCAAAGGGGAGACCCATTTTTTGTCTGAAATAGGATAAATGAAATTTACATCTAACTTTTTTTGCAGCTCCTCTTTTACAATATCTTTTAAGTGTGGGTTTAATCTTCGTTGGGGTTGTCTAATGAGGTGTTTTTCCCTATCGTTATAGATGTGGTGCATGCATAGTTGTGGGTATAAACCCTTCATGTCTTGGTAGTCCCACGCAAATGCCCTTTGGTGCTTTCAGAGGACTTCTATGAGTTTTTATTTTTGGTCTTCATCCAAATTTCCATTAATATTCAAAACCTTTCCTGGCTCAATATCAAAGCTATGTTGTTACGAACAGTGGTTGTGGAGATATGTTGAGTCTTGAAGTTTGTCACTGGATCCTCTTAATCTTCATGTTTAAGGACTGTTTTCAACATTTGGCATTTTAGATTTTCAGGCGTGGGTGACTGATTCATAAAATTATTTATTACATCGTCTTCAGTTTGATCCTTGAATTTGAGAGCTTCTACTAGTGTCAGAGATGGACGGATTTTTTGCTCCCAATATGTATCTGGATGTTTGTGAATGTGTACCGTGGGAAAGCTTGGTTTTGCAAGCGGATAAATAATGATATTTTTTATAGAATCTCCTCTAGTGATAATCATGCTACCTGCTCGACAGCCTATGTAAGCATCTGTTGTGGCTAGCCAAGGTCACCCAAGAATCAACGGGTGCCCTTCCATTCTATTTTTTGGATTAATGACTAAGAAATAAGCTGGGTATTCCCATGAGTCCATAGAGACTATGATTATTGCACTATACCTTCTGATCTGATAACAGACCTATCAGCTAGTTCCAGAAGTGTGATCGTAGGTTCTAAAGCTGATATGCACAGTTTTTTGCAAGCTCCAGTAGTTAGGATGTTAATGGCCGCCCCTGGGTCAACCAATGTGTTTGGAAATGAGTGGCCAGATATTTGCACAGTTACAATGGGGTTTCCTGGGTCTTCATATTTCACAGATGATTCCCTACCTAACAACAAGTCAGATAGCATTCCTACCACATGAACGATGGGTGCAACCTTTGTTTTCTTGACTTGTTTTTTTCCGCATAATTATTTGATTGTCTTTGCATATATGGGAATGTCTTGGATGGCCTGGAGAAGAGGAATTTTGACACAAAGTTTTCTTTACTCTCCCAGGATGTCAAAATTTAGAGCGATTATAGCCCTGGGTAGATTTAATCTTTCAGGAAATGGAGGCTGAGTCACCCTAAGTTCTTCAGGTCTTTGTTGATCAACTGTTTCCTTAACTTTACCTGTTCCTGTTATATTCGTTAAGCTAGGTTCTGTTGATGTTTCAATTCAGGACTAAGGTGGAGTTGTGGCTTCTATAGGTAAGATGGTACATCCTGATATTAACCTTAGTTCGTTGCACTATTTCTGTTTGGCAATGGGTTTTGGATTTTCTATGATCTGAATTAGTTTAACCAGTCTGTTATTGGGATTAGGATTGGGTTGGGCTGGCAATTGAGGGCATATGGCAAGCTGCTGGTTATGCTGAACTAGATAGGGAGCTGGAAACGTAGGTTGATTTTGGGTCCCTACTCCTATTAGGAGATTGGCCATTCCCATTGGTCACTGCCAATTCCAATTGGTGTTTTGAGTAGGGGGGTTTGGCCACTAGCTTTGATACGGGAAATTTTTCCAATAAGGGGGAGAGCAAGGAAAGTTATGCCAATTATTCCCTGATGGAGGTTGTGTAGGCCAGGGTGGCGAAGGAAATGCTTGTTTTGGACAGGCTGGGAAGGAGTTTTGATTCTACCAAGTTGTCGTAGGGTTTTTTTGGCTAAAATTTGGTGAAGGAAAGTATTGAGGTAGGTCTTGTGGTATGCCAGGTCATGCTTACCATTGTCGACGTTGATTCATTAAATAGACTGGCTCTCTTTCTTCCTTTTCTTCCTTGTAGACGGATTTCAGCCTAGGAAGTGAGGGACATTGGTTCGTGGTATGATCCTTAGTGCAGCTAACACAAGTCTGAACCATGTCTAAAGGACATTCCCTCTGGTTTTCCTTCTTCATACATCTAGGGAAAAAGATGGCCAGGTTTGTTTCTGATATAGCTTGTTTCCGTTTGGCTTGTAAAACATGAAGTTGTGTTGTCAAAGTATCTAGGATGTTACCTTTGAAATTTTCTAACATATTTCCAAATTCTGCTCTGGTTACCTTGCCATTGGTCTGCTTAAGGTCTTTCTTTATAGAATCACGCCCAACAAGCCTATTGCGTGAGCTACCCCGGGAGCATCTAATACATAAGGAAATAATCTCATTGTATTCTTCCTAGTAAATATTTCCCTTCCCCATTATGTTAAGCATCTCAACCCATTCCTCCTTCATCCCTTTAAGCACCATGGCTTTTAAAATGTCCTTGGATAGCGTGGTATATGGGGATCTTTGTAAATTGTATTGAAATCTTTTTATGTATTATTCTAATGTTTCACTATCTTTTGCAGACATATTAAAGATTTCATGTTTTAGATCTCAGGTTCGGAAATAGTCTTGGTATTTGGTAAAAAAAATATTCTTCATTTGGTCCCAGTTGTTTATAGTTCCCCCACCTAATCCCACGAACTAGCGTAGCGCAATTCATTTTAAGGTAGAGGGAAATAGTTTTATTTTCTGGGGATCAATGGTGTAGTCATATCCTCTACATAAGACATCAATTTCAAATAGGAATGCATCAGAATCTTCTGTGGTTAATCCATGAAAGGTGGGAATGTTGTGCAAGGGAATGGATTTCATAGGGGCATTGGCAACATGACCAACAATAGGGTATTCTAATTTTGATTTCTGCCTATGTTTCTGATTTTGATTATTTTCCGTCTGATCAAAGAGGTGCCAGAAATATTCAAGAACTTCTTGATCTGGAGGATTGATTCTAATGGGCTTGGGAGGTGAATGCGGTGGGGGTTTTACAACACTTCCCTGATTTGGGATCCTAATTACTTATGTTTCGATTATTTCTTTAGGGGACTTAGGTTCTGATATTTCTATGTTAATTCCTCCACTAGTTTCTCCCCCTCCTTCTTGTAGGTTGCAAGAGCCTCCCTCTTTTGAAGGGTCAGTGCCTATATGATCGACAATGTAATATTCCAAAATTTGCAAGCAGCAAATTTGAATATTAATTTTTGCTTATGTATTCTAGGAGGTGAATAAAATGGGTAAAAGGCCCACGAGTAGCAATAATATCCTTCATAGAGTGAAAAGGATCAATGGAGCAGCTTAATTTTGCACCTTCTAGTGTGAAAAGGGGCAATTGCATGAGGACAAGGTCAAGTTTGACCAAGTCAATAGTGTTGCCTAAGGGGTGTAGCTTGCATGAGAAGAAAACATAGTTTGAGAGGGAGGAATATTCTTTGTGGAATAAACCCTAATGTGTGGGGTTCAGGGCAAAGAGGCATTCACTTGCATATAAGGAGGATGAGGCAACCATAGTGAGATATCTTTGAGCATTTGATCATTTGTCTGATTAGAATATTTGTAGTCTCTACCTGTTCAACTGAGTTGTAGTGCTGCTTAGCACGAGGAATTCTTACTTAGGATTTCCTCTCCTTCTTGAGAGGCCTCTTGAAGGATTGCACTTCATTTTCTCCACATCTTGGCTCAAGGCCAAAGCCACTTATTCAGTCACTGTGTTATTTCTGCTGAAGTATAGCATAGTGTTGTTGGGTGTTGTAGTGGAGGGGTTCCAAAACACCATTCCTTGTCTCATATTTCAGAGGAGGGAGCTTCTATTCCTCGAGAAGATTAGTAAGGAAGGTTTCTAGGGTATATTTTCATATCTTGGCATTATCACGCCAAGCTTCTCCTATCACCAGCAGTGTAGTCCCTTCTCTAGACTACATTATTTCAGTGCATACTTGCAGTGAGGGTTTGCAGTAGCTTCTTGGAGGGCAAGATATTCAGTACCGGGATCAGCCTTGCATTGAGAGATCCATTGGAGGAGGTTCATTTCAGATTGAGCATCATCCTTAGCCATCTCCATGTATTTCCAGTATTTAGTTACAGTTGCTGCCCAGCAACTCCGACATTTCTGCAGATTTTCCATTTGTATTTGTATTATAGCCAATCCTTCTTAGGATTGATGTATTGTGATTTTCAGGGGTTGAGAGCTTGCTCCCCCTAATTTCTTGAGATGATATTGACATATCATTCTATTTTCATGTATTTTGTTGTAGTTCCTCATATAAACTATGCAGTATAGCTTGGGCACAATTTGTGTAGTAGTGTTTGGTCACTTTTGATGTACATGTTCCATTGAGGGTGCATTGCCTTACTTGAGAGAATCTTTCCTCAAGTATTTGTATCTCATTGCTGCTATATTATACACTTATTGGCTATACATACCTTCATGTGTTCTAGGTTAAAATAATGACGTTGCCATTCCATTGCTTGTGCTTACATTTTTTGCAGTCCCTCATTGGGCACTTTTAGAGGACATATAGGAGTTGGAGATCTATTTCACCACCCTAGAAGGATTTCTTTGGAGCCTCCTATTGGATTTAGGACTTAGGCACATTTTTCTAAGAGATCTAGGTTTTGGTTTCAATTCTTGTAGCAGCCATTACTGGAAAATGTGTTTTCCAGTCATGCCTTGCTAGCTGTTACAGATTTGAAATATTACAGTGGTATCAAAGCTACTTTCTTGGCTCAGCCTATGATTCTCAACCCAAGAAGATCAAAATATTGAATAATATGGGTTTTATCTCATCATATTTCAGATCCATGAAGAACCTTCCCAAGGAGGATAAGCAAAAATAAGAGGAAGGACCCTGCACTTCCTATTCTCATTGAGAAGGAGACAGAGAGATCAGCAGGAAAAAGAATCCATATTTTGGAGAAGAGAAAGGGGATAAAATTAAAAAGCTTCTTCCTAAATCTATACATATTATTCATGAGGATTTCAAGAAGATCCAAAGGAATATGTATGAAGAATCTCCAAGAGGGTTTGAATCAAAAGAAAACTCTAGATTGTCACATGAGGAGTGTGAGCAAGCAGCTACACATCCTAATACACAGTGCAGTCACATGCCCAGGATTGTCGGAAGAGAGATGGAAAGAGGAGAAGAGGTTTCTAGGAGGGAAACCCTTACTGATTTCTTGAAGGAGTATGAGTTTCAAAATCATAAATTCAGAGATCATTTCAGTTTTTCAGAGTTTTGCAAGATGAAGGTGAAGGAAAGGAAGCAGCAGGATAGATTTCTTCTATCTACCTTTGAGGGTTCACATGTATGTTCAGCAACAGTTTGGGTGAAGGAGTTAGAAACCTTTTTGCAGGAGCACCACATTCTTGAAGATGAAGCCATCAAAGTTGCAACGCTGCATTTGAGAGGTAAGGCCTATGCCTGGTGGATCTTTGAATCCTTTTCTTTGAGAAATGTAAACATTGCATCCTATGCTAGTTTCACTAAGGCATTAGTGGAAAGATTTGATGTAAGGATTCATGAAACACACATGGTGAGGGTAAAAAGGAAAACTCAAGAAAAATCCTTGCAAGAAAAATTGCACCATACTTTGCCGGAGGAAAGACTTTGTTCTCACACCATTGAGCAAGGGAGCATGGAGATCTATTTTTCAAAAAGGGATCCAATTGTTGGAGGGTTTCCCATACATGTTACAGAGATTGAGGGCAACAATGATATCATGTCTAGAGACTATCTAGTGCCTCATGTAGAGGAAGGATGAGCTCTTGCTCCAAATAGAGGGATGCTTATATCTTTGAAAAGTAGTCCCCAGGATCTCATGTGTGGAGATCAAGGCACAACTCATGTTCTACATGTGCCATTGTTGAGGATGTGTGAAACTATAGCGACACAAGGAGGAGATAAGGAGAAGACCCAACATCATCAGATGAGGAGTACACATCCCTATTCATTTCTGGAGGTTGATGCAACTAAGAAGGTGATTGTATTGTGTAGTGGAAGCATGGACAGATTTGTTCATTCACATATGTAGTCACCTCTTGAGGATGATGTCTCATTGTATGGAGACGTTTTGACGGGCAGACCACTGGATCAACAAAGAAGGATAAATGCTTCATCAATTGAGGGACCACTCAGTGATTTCAAAGGAGTGGGAACCTTGGGAGAGCTTGATAAAGTGTTGGGAGTCTGGGGTAGACTCAAGGAGAGGGAGAACATTCTCTCAACATCATCAGTAACCACTTCCATTTCAAATTATGCATTGTGGCAGAAGCAGTAGGGGACAAATAACAACCTTCCAACTTGCATCTTTGGCATGGGAGATGTGAAAGAGGAGGATGACCATATGATGGATGTTCTTCATGAGAGATCATCAGCATTGTCACTATGGAGGATAGATCCATATTAGAGCTCCCAGCTATTGGTGGAGTATTCCAAGGATCTTTTAATTGTATGATATTGGATGGCCAAATGCATGAGGAGGAATATTCAGTCAGAGATGAGGTCATCTTTTATCATGGTAGGATCTTCTTTCCTGGAGCTTCCAAGCTCAAGGAGAAGTTGCTACAAGAAGCTCAGGAGGATTTCCTTTTCAGTCCCACTTTTTCTATGAGATCATACCACACCATCATGGAGGGGTATTTTTGGAAGGGCATTGAGGAGGAGATATATCACATATGCAGAGATGCATTGATCAGATGCAGATGGAGGGGAGACATGACTCTTTGGAGGATCTAGCACATCCACCTCTTTTCTCTTTGGAGATGAGAGGAGAATCTCTTATGATCCACTCCACTTGTATGAGCAGGAGGTATGCTAAGGGTATTCATTATTGTTTACATGATTATTTATATGATGCATGTATGCATCCCTTAACCATACATGTGCAGGATGGTGCTCCAAGGAGTAGCATTCTTTTTTCTAGACCACATGGTTTAGATGAGGCCATAAGCATGATTGATGGCCATTCCCTAGGAGGACCTGGGGAATAGATACACTATGGAGGACATGCTCATTGTACACCTTACATCATTCACTTCCTCCATACTTATGAGGAGATTAGAGAAGCAAGGAAGTGGTTTAGAATCCACTTATTTTATCAGTCTCTATTGCAGTTGAGGGTCAAGCTGCGCTAGTTGCACTTGAGGGACCATAGTCCTTCTCATTTGTTGCATATGGTAGCAAGTATGATTCTCATTTTTTCTCCCTATGGCTCTATTGTTTCTATCTTTATGAGGAACATGCTTGGGAGAGAGACACATTGTGTGGATGTGTCCTTTGAGGGAGAAATTCCTCACACTTTTTGCACTACATGTTCTAAGGGGAACATGGGAGATGATATGGTTACCTTAACAACACATTTGTCACTTTATGAGGTGAGCCATATGATGGAGGAGATACCATATGATGATGACTTCCAACTCATCATATATGGGGATATTTGGGCTAGCATGATTTGCAACGTTGAAGGAGAGATCTTTGGAGATCAAGTCCTCATATTTCCACTTGAGGGTAACCTTATTGCAGCCCAGGATCATCAGACACTCTACACTTATCTTAAGTGGAGAGATGGACAACGTGGGGTAGGCTACATTGTCTACGATGTGCAGAATTTCAGCCCACCTACTTTGCCGGAGCCAAAAGTGGAGGAAAGTTTCTAGGAGTTTCCTAGTTGGGAGGTGACTCATTCTACATGGCTCATAGCCTAGGGATGGAGGATCCATATGGGATAAATGATTCCCATTAGATTTCAGATCCATTTCCTCAAGGGGACCTCTAGACATTACTTTTCTATCCTCTTGAGTATTTCACCTTTACATGATGATGGCTTGATAGCTAACTTGCATGCTGAGGAAGAGCAATGTGGAGGCTTGATTGATGAGATAGCATCACTTTCCTTGGAGGAGATCATCATACAGGGATGCTACAAGGATAGGAGAATAGAACTCAGTCTATGCTTGTACTTTCTTGAGGACAAGCAATCTTTGAGAGGGGAGGACTGTAATATTCCAAAATTTGCATGTAGAAAATTGGAATATTAATTTTTTCTTATGTCATCTAGGAGGTGAATAAAATGGGTAAAAGGCCCATGAGTAGGAATAATATCCTTCATAGTGTGAAAAGGATCAATGGAGTAGCTTAATTTTGCACCTTCCAGTGTGAAAAGGGGCAATTGCATGAGGACAAGGTCAAGTTTGACCAAGTCAACAGTGTTGCCTAAGAGGTGTAGCTTGCATGAGAAGACAATGCAGTTTGAGAGGGAGGAATATTCTTTGTGGAAGAAACTCTAATTTGTGGGGTCTAGGGAAAAGAGGCATTCACTTGCATATAAGGATGATGAGGCAGCCATAGTGAGCTATCTTTGAGCATTTGATCATTTGTCTTATTATACTATTTGCAATCTCCCGCTGTTCAGCTGAGTTGCATTGCTGCTTAGCATGAGGGATTCCTGCTTAGGATTTCCTTTCCTTCTTGAGAGGCCTCTTGAAGGATTGCACTTCATTTTCTCCACATATTGGCTCAATGCCAAAGCCACTTATTCATTCATTGTGTTATTTCTGTTGAATTATAACGTAGTGTTGCTAGGTGCTGCAGTGGAGGGGTTCCACAACACCATTCCTTGTCTCATCTTTCAAAGGAGGGAGATTCTATTCCTCGGGAGAATTAGTAAGGAAGGTTTCTAGGGCATATTTTCATATCTTTGCATTAGGCCAAGCTTCTCCTATCACTAGCAGTGCAGTATCTTCTCTAAACTATGTTATTTCAGTGCATACTTGTAGTGAGGGTTTCCACCAGCGTCTTGGAGGGGAGGATCTTCAGTGACGAGATCAGCCTTACATTGAGAGATCTATTGGAGGATTTTTATCTTAGATTTAGCATCATATTTGTCCATATCCATGTATTTTTAGTATTGAGTTGTAGCTGCTGCCTAACAGCTCCTGCATTTCTGCATATTTTCCATTTGTATTTGTATTGTAGCCAATCCTTCTTAGGATTGTCGTATTGTTATTTTGATGGGTCGAGAGTTTGCTCCGCCTCATTTATTGAGTTGATATTGACATATCGTTCTATTTTCATGTATTTTGTTGCAGTGCCTCAAATGAACTGCACAGTATAGCTTGGGCACAATTTGTGTAGCAGTGTTTGGTCACTTTTGATGTACATGTTCCATTGAGGTTGCATTGCCTTACTTGAGAGACTCTTTCCTGAAGTATTTGTATCTAATTTATGCTATATTATACACTTATTGGCTATACATACCTTCATGTTTTCTAGGTTAAAATAATAACGTTTTCATTCCATTTCTTGTGCTTACATTTGTTGCAGTCCCTCATCGGGCACTTTTAGAGGACATCTAGGAGTGGGAGATCAGTTTAACCACCATAGAAGGATTTTTTTGGAGCCTCCTCTTGGATTTAGGACTTAGACACATTTTTATAATGGATCCAGGTCCTGCTTTCAATTCCTGTAGCAGCCATTACTGGAAAATGCATTTTCTAGTTATGCCTTGCTAGCTGTTCTAGATTTTAAATATTATAGGCAATCTACAGGCTTCGCTCAGATCCGTTTGTCTCGCAATTAATCTCAACATAGGCTATAAATGGTGAGGTTGTCACCAGAGGGAGTGTATTAGGACTTTGAATGGAAACAGTTCTGGGTCTTATAGATGCCTAAGATTCAACTTTCTTAATGATTTCGTCTATATATGTTGTTCTTCCAAGGATCACGGGTCCTTTGGATTGTGAAGATGGTTGTGAATTATTTCGGATTGTTTCTATATTTTTCTTCCTAGACATAAAACAAGAGCACATATCTTAAGGTTCTTTGCACGTCTTGCTGGTAAGCAAGCTAGAGGGCGAGCATGTTGCTTGCCAGTACGCAGGTTCTTACCTCTCATTTTCAATACCCAATTATTCATAGCAATGGAGAAATATGAATAAATGAGATGACTCTTAATACTCTCCCCAGCAACGGCACCAAAATTTTGGGCTCACAAAGGTGGCTTATTATCGACACCTCTAGTTCTTTCTCATTTAATTATCAACCCGGGGTAAGTCTTCTTATTTCAAGAGTGTTGGCACAATATATGCGAGTTAGGTTGTCAGATAGTTACTCCTTGTAACTTATGAGGAATAATTTGCTAATTTCCTAAGTTCACTTATCCTAACGAGGGGTGGCTTGGATTGATTTTTAACCTAAGGTTGAACAGCAAGATTGAGAAATTATCTAATTGAGTTAAACAACAGTCTAACTAAACTAAAAAAAAATCTAGATAAATCAAGCAACAATTGAATTGAATTA
Organism: Pinus albicaulis; assembly: GCA_034641835.2. Classification (NCBI taxonomy): domain Eukaryota; kingdom Viridiplantae; phylum Streptophyta; class Pinopsida; order Pinales; family Pinaceae; genus Pinus; species Pinus albicaulis. The sequence continues at coordinate 1,944,631,764 of CM076575.1, read as the reverse complement.
AATAGCAGTCTAAATAAGCTGAACAATAATGGAATTGAATTGAATTAGAAGTCTAGCTAACTGAGCAGTAATGGAACAATAATATAACTAACTGAGCAGTAATGGAACAACAGTATAAGCAACCGAGCAGTAATGGAACAATAGTATAATTGAAGCAATTTAAATGAATTGTACAACAACTATTTATGTGATTTTGCAATGGAATTCTCTTTACGAATTAATTAATCGACATTGATCGACGGTTGAACGCTTTGTTGTGTTAAAAGAGTAATATAATTCATAAAGATAGAGAAAATCAAAATCAACTTATTCTACGATCTATAACTCGAATGCAATGGTATTGAAAGAATTGGAACTATCTACTGATAATGAAACATTTCCATAAGTTGGAAAATACAATTGCGATTATCCTAATTCAAGAATGCAATTGCTAACAATCTTGAAGAAATAGAAACTGTAACTTTATTGAATGGAAATATACCTTACAACTAAATCAAATACATAAGCATTGGTTCTGCAACTACACAGAGTATGAAAACTTGTGAGGAACTTCCATAGGTTGGGCCCATACCACCAGAAGCTCTAGTGCAGTAAAAACTTCAAAAGATTATTGTTCAAATCTCTATATTACATCCAATGATGTTACAAAAATACAAGTAGACAAGTTGGTTCTGATGCGTCGATTGCAGAATGAATTTCCTATCCTTTCCCCGACTCCTCTTCTCGTCCATCCTTCGCCCTTTTAAAGGTGATTTCAAAAATGAGAAAGTATTTCCCAAATGACAGCCTACTGCACGTGGCTGTCATTTGAGTTCTTGGACTCGAATTCATCTATCTGCCTTCTGCAGGCTATTGGCAGTTACTGAGATCTCATATGTTTGCGTTCGTTGGTTTTCTTATGTTTCCTATTGGTCCAGCCACTCTTCCTTCCTGCATGTGGAGATAAGATAAGTAAATTTTCTGTTACAAAAACATCATTTTCATCATTATTCTAATTGTTCTAGTTTTCATAATCTTTTTTCTCTTTATTGTTAATATGAAGAGGAATTCTCCCAAAATTGCAACATAATTTGAAGTAATTACAGGGTGAGAACATACCTTAATTTGGTCCCAACAAGAGCATCCATGTTGCATACTTTTGATGGACCCTTCTACACAAAAAATGAGAAATACATGAAAACATGTTATTGCAATCACATTTTTCATGTATTTCTGATTTTTCATTTCGAATAGTTCATAAAAAGTATGAAACATGGGTACTCCTTGGATGGAGAATCAAATTCTGCATCCGATGTTTTCACTCGAAATTTTAGTCAACCCATAGCGATATAAGTTGAAAATATGAGTTGAAAAAATAGTGTTTTTCTTTTTTCCCTCTAAAATTTGATGATGTAATCTAATCTTATTTTATTATTTCCACTATTATTTTATAATTTAATTAGAAGGCCCATTTCAGACCTCAAAATTCCCCTAATGATGAATAACGTTATGACTTATGGATGCAAAAGAACAAGTCTCTAACATGGTGAATTGGTGGATGCACAAGAATGAGGTTCTAATATCATGACTTGATGACTTGATGGATGCAAAAGAACAAGGCTCCAACATGATGACTTACTAGATGTACAAGAATGGGGCTGAATTTTTCACTACATAATAACATGATGAGTTTTTGGATACACATGAAATGATAGAGTTAGTTTAACATGGTGACTTGGAGGATGCATAAGAATGAAGTTGAATTTTGCACAAAATGATAACTTAGTGGATGCACAAGAATGAGGTTGAATTTCTCACAACATAATAACATGATGACTTGTTGAATGAACAATAATGGGTTTAATTTTACATGTGGATGCACAAGAATGAGGTTTAATTGTGCACAACATGATAATTGATGAGTTGGTGGATGCAAAAAAATGTCTCTTGATTTTTGCACAACATGACATCTAATAACTTGGCGGATGCAGAAGAACTGGGCTCTAAATACGTTTTATAGGTATATAAGGGACATGTGTAACAAATATTTTCCTTTGGCATAAATTGAAGGATTTTCAATATAAATAAAAAATACTTCTTTCACACCACAAATGTGGTTTAAAATTTTGATCTTCCAATCTTGTTGATGTGGGAAAGGATTATTAAAAGAAATTGTAGCAGTTTTAGTAATTTGTAACTTTGGTTACAATAGGGGTATCCATTATGTTCGGCCTTATTTTAAATTTTATCATCTTTGGCTGAAGCAGTCCTTCCTATATACATTGATCATATCGACTTGGAATGTTTGTTCTACACATTAATCCTCACCTACAATGGATTGATGGAATTTTAAAATGTCCTTGATTAAATTTAAAGTAAAAATATTGTATAGATATATATTACATGACGTCCAAGTGGAACTCGATCTTATTGAGAATTTTATGAAAAAATTCCCATCTATTTTCTTTTCGACAAGCTTCTTAGTAGGATTAAAATAGGATCCTAGAGTTCATCGATCCTATTTTTGATACTTTCTGCCTTGCTTCGGGCATGTTAATTAGTCAACAAGAGTCTTATTTTCTACATCACAATGTTCATAATGATATTTAATTGACTATCAATACTTTCCTCCCTTTTCTAGTGGCTCTTCTTGATTTTGGTTTTAGCTATTTGGATTACTAGTTAAAGCCAAACTGCTATCACATGCATGATTGGAAGTGGATCTTAGATCGTATCACTGGACACATCAACCTATGGTGTAACATATGCCTTTCTATGGGTGGTCGGATGACCCCTGTAAAGGATATCTTGGAGGATATTCCTATATACTGGTTTAGGTTTAATTTATTGAAGGTATCAAAATTAGTTATTAAGCATATTAGGATGATTTTCTTCAATTTTTTATGGGCTAGCAATAAAATGAAGGGATTATTTAAAAGGTTAATTTGGGAGGTACTCATCAGACCCAAGAGTTCTATCAGATGGGGTTTTAAGAACCTTTTATACTTTTAAAATGCACTTGCAATGAAAAATATTTCGAGGCTTATGCAGGGTGTGGGTCTTTGGAGCAATATTTTTTTTGATAAATACCTAAAAAAATAATCTTGGAATGACTGTATTTGGTCTAGAAGCACTCTGTCTCAGGAGGGAGGATAAAATATTTGTCTTGGAATTTTTGAATCTTGGCATTGGATCCAAAAATTGACTGATTAGAATGTGGGAAGGGGTGATATTATTCATCTCAGTAGAGAACCTTTTATTGGTGGGGAATCCTTCTAAAAAATATTATCACACAACTATTTATGCAAGGTATACATTTGTTGGGCTAGCGTCCCCTAGTGTCAAAGTCGAGTTAATTTTATCAATTTTGTTAAAGCGCAACACACAAGTCGAAGGGGCTTAAAGGGTAAAACATGGGGCTCAAACCACAATTTGATCCCATGGTTTTTGCGCATTTGAATTATATAAATAGGTACGTTGAGTCAAGTCAAATATCATGATAACTTGATAGCGGATTATGTAATGTTGATGTGATTTTGGAATAAGTTTGAGTAGATATAGGCTACTATGGATTTGTGTGTGGAGACCTAAGTCCTAGGTTGTGTGTGAGGAATTTGTGGCTATGTGCACAAGAGACTCAATTATAACCATTGAAGATATACTAATAAAGAGAATTTTTGGCAAAAATATTGTTTTACTTGCATGATTGATGTTAATGTATTGATGTATTGATTTTCTATAGATCTACTGTGGTTTACATTATTTATGTGTATGTATCTCAATTAATTATATAATTTCACAAGATCTGTATCTGTTTTTGTTTAATGGTTTCTGTGAGATAATAACTGGGTAAAGTAGATCTCCGTGATTGTAATCCGGATTTATGCAGGAACACAATAGAATATAAATATAACCATAAATACAAAAATGCAGTTGAAATAACACTTCATTTGATTAATATCCAAGAATTGCAATGTTTTTACCCACAGAATGGAAATAAACTAGCTAGGGCACTGGTAGCTTATCTCTGAGAAGAAATGTGGTGGCTACAAGTCTCTAAAATCTGTGTTATAATGAGGCTCACAGGCCTATATTATTGAGAAATAATGGAAAACCATAAACATCCAAAAACCTAACCCTAGGAGATGAAACGACGGAATATGGGCCCCATCAGGGTAAATTGATACATCAATTTCTCAAGGTTGTAAGTTTGGCATATTATATATGTTTGATGCATATGATATATCGTTAGAAATATCTATCCGAGGACTAAAAATTCTAAAAAAAAATATAAAGTATGCAATGGACTCATATTAGTTGGATGTTTAAGGCCCAAAAAACATTGTTTAGGGCCTCAAAATGGCTCTGGAAGTTCAGGACCCAAAAAACTGCTAGAAATCGTAAACTGTGCCATAATTAAGGAAACTAAAAAACTGAAAGAAATAATTTTGGGGTCCCAAGTGGAATAAGCGGGTGGCCACCACTATCCACCTAGATCGTTCCTCCCCCCTTAGGAAGCAATGGTGCCCATTGCGTTGAGTTCCTCTATGATATGAGGAAACTTCTATTGAACTTGGTCCCTCATGAACCACTTGCCTTGGTGCAGGAGTTGGCCAGCTTTAAAAACCTGATATAGTTGGATCTTCTGTTGGCGAGTGTTCTTGATTTGTATGTCCATGATACAATATTTGGTGGCTTATTCCATTCAATTTGGTTTTAACTCTATTGGTGTGATTTTTTCTGCAATGTCAGATGTGTCAAGTAGAGGTGGGAAGTAGGGATGAAGGTGGTCCACATTGAATACTGGGTGCAGACCAAGGAATGGCGGAATACTGAGCTTGAAGGAATTATTCCCTAGAGCCTTGGTGATGGTGTACGACCCATATCTGAGCAGGTGACGCTTATGGTGGGGTCTAGTGAGGTGCTCCTTCTGCAAATGTAGCCACACTTTGTCGCCCACCTGGAAGTTGTGTGGCATCCAATGTTGATCATGTCGTTGCTTGTACTTAGCATTGTCTCTCTCCAATATGTCATGAACCTACTGGCGAATGTGCTGAATGTGCTCAATGAAGCTAGTCAGTTTGTCAGCTTCAGATTGGGCATGAACTGAATCAGCCCAAGTAACCAAAATTAGCATGGCTATGTCAATGGGACATAGTAGTTGGAACCCCAGACCCACTGGAAAGCGGTTGTGGATGGATGAGCTGTGGAGAGCCCGATTATAACTGTGCTGTACATAGGGAAGGCTCTCATCCCATGTGCATGGATTCTTTGAATTGTACATGCATATAATGTGTACAATCATCATGTTGATGACCTTTGTCTGGCCATCAGTTTGGGGATGGAAACCTGTGGAATTGGTGAGCTTGGTGTCTAGCATTGACTAGAGGCTGGGAAAAAATGTGCTAAGGAACCTACTATCCCGATCTGAGATGCTAGACTCTGGGATCCCAAAGTTCACCCACACTCATTCAAAGAAGAGTTTAGCAGTGGCTTCTGTTGTGATAATATTCTTGCAGGACGTCATAATGGACATCTTCGAGAATCTGTCGATGACCAAAAAAACACAGTCATTTCCATGCTTAGTAGAAGGAAGGACCGACATGTAATCCATTGAGATGATTTCTCAAGGTCGACTAGGGGTAGGTAGAGGAGTATAGAGGCCTTGCTTCTTGATGGTCAGTTTGGCAATGGTGCAAGAACTGCAGGATTTGGTGTACTTCCCAACATCATGTTGAAGGTTCGACCAATATAAATACTTCTCTAGTACTGCCACTTTTTTCTCGACACTGAAATTCCCAACGACTTGAATTTAGTGTGCTTCCCAAATCATCTTGGCACACTTACTTGAAGGAAAACAAAGGTGTCCCAGGTGACATAGCTGTGCATCCTAGAGGTGAAAATTTGGAACTTTCATACCCTCTAAGAGTGCCTTGTATGTGTGGTCTAATTCCGGATCACTCTTGTAGAGAAGTGGCCAATCAAAATTATCGTGCCCACATGAGTTGAGAATAGTGGTTAGCACCATGATCGGTAGTCGGCTAAGGCAGTTTGCAACATTATTGGTGATGCCCTTCTTATACTTGATATTCAAATGAAATTGTTGGATATATGTAGACCACTTCTGATGGAAATCATTATGGAACTTCCCTTGTGTCTATATGAACTGCAGGGGTCAGTGGTCTATTTGGATGACCATTTTCTTCCGCAAAATGTAATGCCTCCATTGGAAGAACACTTTCACAATGGAATACATTTCTTTGTCATAAGTGGGATACTTGCAGACTATGTCAGACAATGTGTCACTGTGATATGACACTGGATGCCCCTATTGAGTAGGAACTACCCCAATAGCATTGTTAGAGGCATTTGTCTCGATCTCAAATGGTTGGTGCAAATCTAGTGATGTGAGTAGCGGTAGAGCATAGGTGATGTTTCAATTCTACGAATGCCTTCTGTTGAGATTCTGACCAAAAGAATTTTTCTTTCGCTCCTCCCTTGGTGACTTGAATCAAGGGCCAAGTAATATGAGAGAATACCAACATGAATGTGCGGTAGAAATTACCAAGAACCAAAAATTTGCGAAGCTCTGTTAGAGTGGTTGGGGCTAGCCAATCCCAAATTACTTGGATCTTGGTTGGATCCACATGCACCCCCCATTCATCAATAACATATCCTAGATACTAAACCTGGGTCATGCCAAAAGTGCACTTCTCCAAATTAGCACACAAATTGTGTTGGCGCAGTGTTTGGAGCACCTGTCGGATGTGGTGAAGGTGCTCTTCCCATGCGTGGCTGAAGATCAGGATGGCATCCAAGTACACTAGTACAAATGACTTGGTGAATGGTCGTAAGATGTCATCCATCAGCCTCATGAAGGTTGTGATAGAATTCATCAACCTGAAAGGCATGACCAGCCATTCGAAAAGTCCATCCTTGGCTTTGAAGGCATTCTTCCACACATCAGAGAGTTCGATTGGTACCTACTGATACCCAAACTTCAAGTCGATCTTGCTGAAATATTTCGCCCCTTTGAGTTGATCTGGAAGTTCATCAATCCGTGGGAACGGGTACCTATTCTGGACATTGATCTTGTTCAATTCTTGATAGTCAATACAGAGTCTCCAGGTCCCATCCTTCTTCTGCAACAACACGATTGGGCTCCCATAGGGTTATGAACTTGGCTGGATGTGACATTTCTACAACAGCTCTTGAATCTTCTTCTTAATTTCATCGTTCTCCATAACATAGTGCTCATAGATAGGTCCATTGGACAGTGACGCACCTAGGGTTAGATCGATGGGGTGCTTGACCTGACAGTGTAGAGGCACCCCTGAGGGTGAGGCAAAGATGTCCCCGTACTCCTCCACGACCTTGTCCATTTGATAATCAGAGTGCCATTCAGCTATGTAAAGATCTAATTTAGCATCAGCGTATGAAACACATTGAGCTCCACATACACTTCCTCAGAATGCTCATTCATGATCATGTTCTTGAAGTGAAGTGTTGTCCAACCAATGGTCAAGTAGCCGATATCTTTACAAAGGCTCTCACAGAAGCAAAGTTTACCAAAATTAGATCCATGTTTGGGGTTCAGGAAAGTTATCATTAAGGGGGAATAGGCTCTAAATGCATCCTTCCTTATCCTATTGTGTCACCTTTGTAAATCCTTCAATCCTATCCCAAGTTGTTCGTAAGGGGGGATGTTAGGATATTTTGACACATAGGAAACAGTTAAGAATAACTTAGTCTAGTGTAGAGTTAGGTAAAGTGTGTTTCTTTACTATGTACATTTGTAACTTATAATTCAACAATCACGATTTGTAGTAATCCGACGGTTCACTCTCTGCTCAGTATTAACAACACTTGATCCACGACTTAACACCCGATTGGTCCATGATCTCTATTTAAAGAGCATGGAGGGTCATTTTTGTAGTAATCATTTATGAGATAAACATATGTAACTTTTCTTTTTATATTAATAAATTTCGTGAAGTGGCCACGTTGGCTCAGGCCGTGGATTGTTTCTCTCTTCGAGGGCTTTAACCACATGATAATACTGGTGTACTGATTTGTGATTTGTTTGTGAGGTGTGGCCTTTGGTTTTTGATCTACAGAACTTAACCTGTAAATTCCTACAAGAATTACACAAATAAAGGGGAGAGATTGAAATTTGGAAAGGCCCATAAATATGCATGCCAATTTTAAATAAACATTCTACATGGAGCATGACCAACCGTAAAGAAAATTCATGATTACTTGGAGAATCCACGAAATATGAGAAAATAATTGCAGCTACTAGTTTGAAGGAAAAATAATCATTCTCCACTTGAAGAAATCACATTTGGGGCAGCCTTGAACCATACATAATTATGCGCAAGGGTAGACCACGAGACCTATGGGACCAAAATTCCCCACTTAACCATTGGTCTACATCCTCGGGACTACCAGATTTGAGCTCTTAAAACAACTAAAGTTCCATATCTATTAGGTAAATTGCAAGGTTAGACCACAAGGCCTATGGGACCAAACTTCCCCACCCAACCATTGGACTACATCCTTGGGACTACCAGATTTGAGCTCTTAAAAAAACTAAAATTCCATATTTGGTAGGTAAATTCCAAAATCAATATTATGATATGTTCTATTTTTATATTCGTCATTAATGACAAAGGTTCCCCACTCTTACGTGCAAATTTATTCTAAAATAACTGCAATATTAGATTGATGGTTTCTTTGTTCATGTATATTTACTTCTTTGGATCAAGATAATTAAGAAAACTAATGTTGATTGTTTCTTTATTTGTGTATATTTACTTGTCTCCATCAAAATAATTAAGAAAACTAATATAGGCAATTATATTTTATTAGTAATAATATCAGTGATAAATGAGAATGATATTATCATAGGTCAATATTTGTGTTAAAATAAGTGTAATATGAGGTAAGATTGGTTTCTTCTTTCACATAAATTGAGTTACTTAATCTCAATCATAAATCAATATGAATTTTAATGTGTTTGATATATTTTCAAGTTAAATTTATCTTAAATTTAATAAAAATATATTGCAATCATAATTTCCATTTGTAAATTCTAAACAATCTTAATAATTTCAATAAACCTCATACATTTATATATTAAACACAAATTTTAAATTATAATCCAATAAAAAAAAATTCACAGAATCGTCGCCTAAACCTCCAAATATAAAAACTTATACAACTCCAATTGAAGAAAATGAAATGTGATTATTTTGTGGTATATATATATATATATATGCCTTTTATTTATTTTCATACCATCTAGTAATTATGATCATAATTAACATTTGAACAACTGAGCCCACCTGAACGATGTGGGAAAACAATAATTGAATGCATCGTGTGCGTAATTTCTCATGTTGGAATATTTTAAATATTCCAACATGAGAAATTACGCACACGATGCATTCAATTATTGTTTTCCCACATCGTTCAGGTGGGCTCAGTTGTTCAAATGTTAATTATGATCATAATTACTAGATGGTATGAAAATAAATAAAAGGTGGTTGGTAATTATGACGTATGCTAATTCATCAGAAATAGTAAAAATGAATATTTTACAACAATTATTGAGGGCTGTAGAAACCTGTGAGTTAACCCATCACCATTTTCTAGAAGTAATAATAGACATGAAAAAATCATAGAGAATATTAGAGATCAAAGTCAAAGCTCTTATAACCCAGTCAAGCGTATTTCTCTACAGTTCCTTGCTTCATTGTTCATTTTCTCTTTTAAACATTGTATTTCGGTGGAGGTCTCCATCCTTCTTAAATTCTACAAATCTAGCTTTTCAATGTGCTGTACTTTTAAAATTTATTTTATATTCTCTATTCTCAATTATGGGTGGGTATATAATGTTTCTTTCCTTTTCACTGCAGAAAAACAATGTGTTTGCATTCTTTAAATTTATTTTATATTTACGATCCTCAATTATGAGTGAAAATGAAAACTTACATCATTGTCTATAAGAACATATGTATCTTTGAAAGCATACACGTGTCGTTATCTAAATAGTTCTCGCCTTTGTTTTCCAAAGCTCTCATGCAATAGAAACGCATAGGGAACATTGACATTATTGCAAAAATAACTCTCATATAGCATAAGAGCTCTCCTACAAATTTTGTTTAATGTGTAACCTTTATATTTGTGAAATTAGTGAATTTTATATAACTTTTTATTATATATATATATATATATATATATATATATATATATATATATATATATATATTATTTAGATGAATTTAGGAATGCTTAGGAGTTATCTCATATTTTAATGGCTATTTTATTTGGTAATGTTCTTGCTTTCTTGTTTATTTTAATCATGATTATGGTTAATTATTTAACATATCTAAATATAGGGCTAGAATGAGAAAGCATTAATCAACTTGTATTAGTGAGGATGGGTGAAATCTTGCATATAACCACATATATGATTATTCAATTGTTGATTGACCCAAAGAAAAAGCAACTCTCTCATTTGAGTGAGAAATATGTTTGCATGGATCATTTTACTGTCCTATGATGGAAATAACATTAAATTTGTTGGTGGTTTATGGTATTTGAGAAACATCCTTTAATAGAGAGAGTTTCTTTTGTAATTTCTTCATAAATTATTCATAGAGTTTATTATGGCTTGTTATATCAATTATTTTAACATTGGTATTTTCCATGGTGCTAGTCTTGGACTTGCTCAGGATCTAGCAATAACCAAGCATAAATTATTGTGAGTGTTGTTTGCACCTAAGAAAATTCTTAACAACTCCCTCCCTTAGCGAACTTTTCTTAGAGATAGGATTCAAGTCATTAGTAATAGAATATTGTCCCCGACATGTAGTCATGTTCAACATATGTGATTTGTGTTAGCGTCCCATTGAGAGTGATTGTATGATGATGATAGACCATCAACTGCAGGGACCTCAAGCCGAGGGAAAATTTTAGGGGCTAATATTCGCATGTGGGCTAATATTCCATGCTTTTTCCAAAAAAAAAATGATTCACCAATTTGCAGTTTTCTAAAAATGAATTCACCCAAATTTTATAGTATAAAATTATTTTACCTTAAAAATCGCCAATATTATATATAGTCTAATATAAAAAAAAGTAGAAATCTAAACATTTTTACAAAAGTGTCGTCAAACATTTTAAAATTTGGACACTAGGGACTAGTAATATTCGCAAAGGTTGCTAGAATTTAAGATAAACTTCCATCCTTAAAATTTTCCCTGTTCAGGCCACATCAATTCTATACCACGTGCTCTCTAAATTATGTAATAAGGGTTAGAAAAATACGCTAGTGTAAAGATTCCGATAGATCACAAAAAGATATTAGGAATAAAACGAGAAGCCTTAGCTTTAAGGGAAATCATTCATTCTAAAACGTATTATATCTCCAACCTTCAAGAGAAAGATACAACTACAAAAATAAATAAGAATAGAGCAAAAATATGAAACAATGAATAAGATACTCTATACCTCAGTGGAAAATCCTTTTACAAAATATGGGGAGAAAACCTTGGGTAGATGGTCTCTTTGGCATCCTCCTTGGGAGAACTCTCTTTATTCTTGAGTATGTGATTGAATCTTAGCTCCCATCCTCTCTATGGTTGAAAGTATTAGTGAGAGAAACCAAATGGTCTCCATAGACACATTGGGTGGATTAATTAGATGGAGAAAATTAGAAAACACTTTGTTATTCTCAATAATGATTTAGAAATCGAGGAAACCTCTTGAATTTATAAGAAAAATATTTTTTACCTTTGATAAAGTTAAGATAATAAATAATGATTGTTTGACAAAAAAAATTAACCATTATTTATTATTTATTAATTTATTTTATTTTCTAGATAATTTCAAGATAGAAAAGTCATAAAGTAGGTGTATGATGGAATGAAATTGAAAATAACTTGGGATTAGTGAAATGCATGTGTCAAAGTATTTATAGACACATGGAATGCATAATATAGTTGTGTGTTATGGAAAACATCACATTTTGGTTTAAGTGATCAACTTTGGGGTGATAACATTATACATTACACTTGGCTAGGTTGGATTTTTTTTGTTCCAACCTTGTTGTTCACATCAACGTTTTCATTGCAAGCATACTTTTTACACCCTAATAAATGATCTTTTTGAAATATTTTCTTGGACATGGTTACTATGACATGTATTTAATTTTGTAACTAGCAAATTTTTGGTAAATATAAATTTAAATAATTTATACCTATCATTTAATTTTTGGATTGTATAAATCCTATAAGATGTTACACCCATGTCTAGGTGAGAAGGAACACATTTCCCCATACTTGATTTATAAATTGTAATACCATATTTGATTGGGGAACCTCATATATAAGTTTTTGGATGTCTTTATTATTTTTTAATTTATTCACAACGTTGAATTAAAGTTAAAGTTAGGGATGTGTATAACTATAACCTTAAAGACCTCACAAGAATTTCATTTTTCTTTTGATTAAACTATAATTAAGAAAATTTTCAATATATATAAGGGGATGTAAGCTATTATCCTTTTCCAATATGAATATTAAAAATTTCACACCAGGTAAATATACAATCAACTCATTATGTGATCTAGTTGGATTATCATTCAATTTATCATGTATCTTAGTACTTTCTAGGTGGTAAAAATTGGAGAATAAACTTACACAAGAATTTTAGTGGTACGTCCCAATTTGAAAAATGGGTTGGGAACTATTTGAAACCATTTGGAGGAAATTTTAGGCTCAAACAACATTATATAGTTAATTTTTTTTTGAAAATGTCACTCAAAATATTCAAGAAATGAATTCATTTCCAATAGTGTAAGAATAATCTCAATCTAAGATTGAATGCCAAAGTTAAGCCTCCCACAAGTTGACCTATCTAGTTGATCACCTTGGTACAAGTGGATGGGATTCTATCCCCCATTACTCAAATTTTTAGGGATAGTCATATGTGGAATTTATAGAAGGTACAATGCCTTATCATAATTGATGGTTGAAGAATTCAAAACCATACTCTTAGATCTCTATCAAGAAATGTTAAATGTGAGTCCTGTAAGATGAGAACAAATTCATTCTTTAGCATTGTATGTTGTTCCATAGTTAGGAAAAACATTTCAGAGTGGTATTTTATGAGCATAATAGAGAAGGAGGAGGATTATGCTGTAAGAATTTAGGAGACAATGTCAAAAGTTAACTCCAAAACGAGTTCTCATTCCTTTACATGTAAATTCTATAATCAAAGAAAAAAGAGAAAAGCATAGGGATCACCTTCTATATGGGTTTTCTATCACATTGAGTTTCAAAAGATAAATCATGTGTCCTTTTGTGTGGATGGTCTATACTTTTGATTTTTCTTTCATTTTCATATTATAATTATTTGATAAAATTCAAGATAAACTATTAATTATTTAATATGGGTTATAAAGATAAGTTAATTTTCATAATATATATTATAATATTTTTTGTACCAAATTGTTCCAGTATAATAATGATAAATATTTATAGATCAGTATGGGAAATGTTTTAGAATTTGTATTTGTCTAAGTTATTAGTAAAAAAAAATTTCCTTTGAATGAAGACGTATGACAAAGGCTTGGTAGTAGGCCATATAAATAACTTCAATATTGTGGCAAGTTGGTTGTTGTATTTTGATATTAAAATTTTAGATCAAGGTAAGTGTATTAGTTTACTATGATGATTTCCAAATTCATTCGATAGTCTAGTTGTAACTATTGGTAGTAATTCAGCCATTGTAAAGTTAGATATTGTGATGTCATACTTATTATAGGAAGAAATGAGGTGGAAACAATGGATAGTCAATGCAAGAATTCCTTATATACTATAGAATATTCCTTGGATATAAATAAAAGTAAGTCCTTGAATTATATATATATATATCCAAAAAATGTGGTAAATTTGGGAACTACAAGAAGGATTGTAGATAAAGTGTCGATAAAGGGAAGTGATATGATGATGTTTCTTTCATAGAAAGGAAGCCCTCCTTATAGGTAGGAGTGGATATTTCCTTGGATTCTCTAAAAACACATGTAGATCATGATGTATAATTGATTGAATCGAGTGCTTATTTTCATATGAATCCTCATTGGGAGTGGTTTTATGATTATCAAATTTATGGTGGAGGTGTGTTTTCCCAGCACAATCAATAGCCAAAATCACAAGATGATAAAATTCTAGTTAATGTTGAAGGATGAAATAATTATAACACTCCATAGGGTTCTATACATTCCAAATCTACCTAGAAACAATATATCTACAAGAAACATGAGTGTTGTAGGTGTACACACTATAAATAAGTCCTTGGATATATATATATATATCCAAAAAATGTGGTAAATTTGGGAACTACAAGAAGGATTGTAGATAAAGTGTCAATAAAGGGAAGAGATATGATGATGTTTCTTTCATAGAAGGGAAGCCCTCCTTAGAGGGAGAAGTGGATCTTTCATTGGCTTCTCGAAGAACACATGTAGATCATGATGTATAATTGATTGACTCTGGTGCTTATTTTCATATGAATCATCATTGGGAGTGTTTTTATGATTATGAAATTTATGATGGAGGTGTGTTTTCCCAGCACACTTAATAGCCAAGACCACAAGATGATAAAATTCAAGTTAATGTTTAAGGATGAAAGGATTAGAACACTCCATAGGGATCTATACATTCCAAATATACCTAGAAACAATATATCTACAAGAAATACTAGTGTTGTATTTGTATAGACTAAGTTGGAAAGAGAAACCTACAAAATGCTTTGAGGAGTGATGCTTTTTTTGGAGAAGTTCATACAAAAAAATTTTAAAAGTTGTTGGGAAGCACCATTTTGATTGATGGGTGTAACAATTATGTTATTCATGAAGGTGGGTTTATTTCCTCTAAAATAAATCTACTGTAATGGGAAATTTTGAATAATTTAAGGATCTTGTGGAGAATCAGAAGGAGTAAAGTTTTTGAAAATTAATAATAGAAGAGATTTCTAGGAGAAAAAAATTGAGAAAAATTTAAGAAGTGTAGTATGGCAAGGAAGAATACTACCCAATGCATACCTCAAAATAATGGGGTTGTATAAAAGATGAATCAGATGTTTATGGAAAAATAAAATAACACTCAATAGTTCTTGATTATGATACAAATTTTGGGAAACTTGAAAGGAATTAGATACTACATGATACCTATTAAATTAATAACCCTCATCAACATTAGTTTACGAAACTTCGATGAAGAATGGATTGATAAAATTCCCTCTTTTAAACATATAATAATTATTAGTTGTGATGTTTATGTACATGTCCCAAAATAATACTAAAATCTGTACCTTTATTGGCTATAAAAGGAATACATTTTATAACTCAAACTAAGATGAATATTTATGTCAAATATATTTTCTTTCGGGAGTTTAAATATGTTCCTAAATAATAGTTAATACTAATAGAAAAATAACCAAATTTAAGAGATTTTGAGTTAGAGGATGAAGAATATGACGCAAATTAGGAACAAGAAGAACCCCATACTCTAGTATTTAGGAGATCATTCAAGAAGGAAGGCATATAAAGATGCATATTCCACTTGATTTTAAGTCTATTATGTAATTATTTATGATTTATTATGATCCCAAGGTTGTTAGAGAGGCATTGGATTTGGAGGATGGTAAACTCTAAAAGAAAGCCATGCCTAAAAGACTGCCAACCTTAGATAAGAATGATGATTGGGCTCTATTTGAGTTGCTAACTAGAAGAAAAATTGTAGGTAGGAAATTGGTGTTAATAATAAGTTTAATAAATAAGATAAAGTGGAGAAATATAAAGCTCACTTAGTAGAAAATTGATATTCCAAGGTAGAGGGAATGATTTTGGTGATTTTTTTCTATTATTGCTAGATTAAATTCTATTGTATTTTCTTTTGTCTATTGTCTTTTTTGATCTTGAAGTAGAGTAGATCGATGTAAATTAAAAATTCCTACACGGGGATCCTTAAGAATAAATAGACATGAAAAAACCATTTTTTAATGAAGTAAAAGAAAGAGCTAGTTTGCAAGTTAACTAAGTCCTTGTGTGCATTAAAAAAATCTCTAAGGACGTGACATCAAATTTTTTATACTTATATATTGGTACTTGGCTTCATAAGAGGAAAAATCGATAACAATATGCAATTCAATTTAGTTGGTGATCATTTTATTTATGTGTTATTATATGTAGATGATAAGTTGTTGATTAGAAAGAACAATAAAATCATCAAGGATGCCAAAACTCAGTTCTCCTATAGATTTGACATGAAAGATATTGGTGCTACAAATTTTATTTTAGAGGCAAGAATTAAAAGAGATCAAGAAAATAGGAAGTTATAGTTGAATCAAAGGAAATACTTTGATATGGTATTATAGAGGTATAATAAGAAACACTGTAAACCAATCAATGTCCTTAATCTTATAGGTGTAAAATTATCTATAGATTAGCATCCCAAGGCACATAAAGAGGAAGAGGACATGTCTTGTGTTCCCTATGTTAGGGTTTTTGGTAAGTTGATGAATATAACAATTTTCAGTAGACCAAAGATTGTATATGTAGTGGGAGTTTTGAGAAATTATATGTAAAAACAAGGGAAAGATATTTGGAAAGACATAAAGAAGGTTTTTAGGTATATGTGTGGCACTACAATTTAGGGATTTTTCTACAAAGTAAGACTTGGATTAGAAAGAGTATTGTAAATATATTAATTTTTTATGCTTACTGGGTTAGATATTTGAGTTGTAAAAAATATACAAGAGGATATGTGTTTAACCTATTTGAAGGAACAATTAATTGGATGAGCTAAACAAAAAGTATTTAGTTTAACTATCAACTAAAAAGGGTGAAGAAATGGAATCCACTCATGTAAGTAGGGAATTCATATGGTTACATTTATTTTGTTTAGGCTTTGGGTTTTTAGAGCAAGATGTAAGGTTAGTACATTGTGATAGTTTAGGTCCAATATTTCTACTAAGGAACAAAGAGTATCATTCTAAGTCAAAGCATATGGATAATCAATATTAGTTTATGCGATACATGGTTGAAAACAAGAAAGTCTTATTGGTGAAGGTGGACACTTTGAAGAATGTTGTAGAGACATTCACAAAATTTAGTAGCACTAAGTAGTTTTCTTAGTGTAGATAAAAAATGGGAATCATTTCATTGGAATGTTGATCATGTAATATTGGGGTCCCTTGTATCAAAGGAAACAACATGTGGGAGAATGTTGAGTATATGATATATTCACTGCATAATTATCCCCACACACTATGCAAAAGTCAAAAAATAAATTGGGAAACATTTTGGTCCATTTTTGGTGGCAACACATAAATTGTTTGGCCAATGGCTTTCTATTTCAAGTTAAGGAATTAAGTTTGTAATATAATGTGGATAAATGCTGCAAGGTTTTGTATGCTATAGTATCATATATCTTGTAATTTTGAAGTTAATATAATAGGAGCGATAAGTGCATCTCCAAACATTTGTTGTTTTTTTCTAGTTAAGTTTTTCCAAGAGAAATCTTTGAGTGCTACGTGTGAGTTCTATTATTTATTTAAGAATGTGTGTTTGTGATGTACATTGTAAAATGATTAAAAACTTAAAATAACTACCTTTCTCCATCCCTCACTAAATTCATTCATCCTATGATGTAGAGTGTGTCTATCCATCCCTCACTAAATTCATTCATCCTATGATGATTCACTCATTTAGCATCCTTTTTTCTTATTAAAACATATATTTTGGCCTAAATATCTCTCATTCTCCTTCTTTGATCAGTTATATCTCTCACTACTTATGATTAAAGGTATACACATATGCATTTGTTTGATCACTTTATTTCTTTCACTTTGATTAAAATTAAAGAGCTACTAAGAAAGTATTTTGGTGTCTACATGCATAGATGCATACAAGTATCAACAGGGAAAGATGAGAGTTTTTTTTATATTACAAGAGGTCCACCAATTTGAAACCTTAATCATCAAGATGAGGGTTTTTTTATATTACAATGGGTCCACCAATTTGAAACCCTAATCATCAAAGTGAGGGTTCTTTTATATTACAAGGAGTCCACCAATTTGAAACCTTAATCATTAAGGTGAGGGTTCTTTTATATTAAAGGGGTCCACCAATTTGATCAAATTCAAAGGGTTCTTTTATATTACAAGGGATCCACCCATTTAATAAAATTCAAAAGGTTCTTTTATATTACAACGGGTCGACCAATTTGAAAATCATCAAGCTGAGGATTCTTTTATATTACAATGGGTCCACCAATTTGATCAAATTCAAAAAAATTTATAAGGACTTCAAGGTGAGGGTTCTTTTATATTACAATGGGTCCACCAGTTTCATCAAATTTAAAATATTTTTACATGTTACAAAACTTCCAAATTCAAAATATTTTTGTAAAGACTGCGAATATTTTTATAGCCATACACCAAATTTAGATGTACCCATTCTATAACCAAAATATTTTTGTAACGGGTCGACCAATTTGAAACCTTAATCATCAAGTTGAGGTTTCTTTTATATTACAATGGGTCCACCAATTTGATCAAATTCAAAATATTTTTACATATTACAAAAGTTCAAAATTCAAAATATATTTTTATAGCCAAACACTAAATTTAGATGTACGCATTCTTTCCAAATTCAAAATATACTTTTATAGCCCAACACTAAATTTCGATGTACGCATTCTTTCCAAATTCAAAAAATATTTTTATAGCCAAACACTAAATTTGGATGTACGCATTCTATAAAGAATGCTGATATTTTTATAGCCAGCCACTTGCGCAAGGCTGAATTGCACATCAACCCGAGGAACCATGGCCTATTGACCGAATTGTTTATGGACACAATGTCTGTACGTGTGAATACTATTATAACATTGTCGGATCACTATTTTGTAACACATATGGTATTTCTCATATGTCAACCAAGTGATAGATTCTTAGTCGGTTATGTCTACAATTTGCATCCAAGATCACATTTTCGTCAACACCTGAGATTCTATCGGTTCGTTGGCTAAGTTTGCAAGCACTTGGAGACATGAACAACAAACATTATCAACATGATGCTAGAATCATTAACACAACTAGTTTTTAGCTTGTTTTCAGTTCTTCCCTCTGTTCAATTCACTAAGAAGAATTGGTGTTGTTACTTGTTCTAAGTTAAGACTTGTGATTTTATATATATACTCGCGGTTTGAAGTGCAGAAACAACAGTCTATTATTATTTTGTTTGATTAATATACTGCTCTGCATATTGCTTTGAGTTGTTACATTTTGTTGTGCTATCTTGCAAGAGCTCGTAGGTTTAGTTTCTCACCTATGTTGAACGCTTAAGTGCATAAAGACACATGACAACCTTGAGCAGGGTCAAGGTATGACTTTCTGCCGATATTTTTCTTGCTATATATGTAAACAGGTTTATATTGTCATTCTTGTTTTACATTATTTTGAATGTATTTTAAACCTAGTTTATTTTCATTTAAATCTCATCTCGTATTTTAACATTAAGAAAGCGTGGTTGTGGGATTTATGGTCTTCATATACTGAGTGGTTTTGGGAAATTTTGAGTCTGCTCATAAGGTTACAATATTGAATCTTGCAGAATTTCCTGAAATACAAAATACGCTCAATGACATTTAGCTAGTCACTCTTAGATAAATTTTAGGTGCTTGAGGTGCCATGTGACCATGTCGTGTGTCATCCATAAGTACATTCTCCTATTAAATCACAAATTCCCATGAATATTTTTGCCTAGGTCATTTGAATAAGTGTGAGGATTTGTCTCTTATGTATACAACATGGAGAGACTCACAAGTCTACCAACCTCATTTTGATAATTAAAATGAAACATGTAGCTAAAAGCTTTGCTGAAATAATCAATCATAGAAATACATCATTATTTTTCTCACTTAAAATATTCAAGACTCATCACATAATTAGTACAAAAGATATTAGGGCTAGAAGCAACTGAAGGGGTCACCCCTTTCAGTAACCTAGGTTTCTACTATATTTTTTTACTAGGACATGATAAATTCATTAAAACACCATAAGTAGAAATACAAATAAATTTTCCCATAACCCATGTGATGCAGTAGGATCCACTCAAACTAACATTCTAGAAAGTGAGAAGGGAAAGGAAAATCCTTTAAAGGTCACCTTATTTCAAAACAATACAGTAAGACAACCGTCGAAGGGAGAAACACCAATAAGTGAAGAGACTACAATGGAAGAGGAATTAGAAAGTTTGAAAGGTTCCAATAAGATTTAGAACCTTGAGCCTTAAATAAAAGAAAATATGGGTGAACAAGAAGTGAATGGACTTAGACAAAATGTACCTATCACTTTTGAACTCCCCCTCTAAGATCCTGATGGGATGGTCCAAATGAAGAACGTTCCTCTATTTTCATGGCCTTCCAAAGGAGGATTCATATACCTTTTTGTTTGAGTTTGATGCTCTTTTCATAGTTATGATTACTCTATGGATGCTTAAAACCTGAAATTATTTTCTGCAACTTTGAAAGATGCAACCCCCCATTGGTTTATGGGTCTTGGGGGAAAATCCATCCGAACTTGGGATGATATGAAGAAAACATTTTTGAAGAAATATCAAGACTATTTTAAGGTTAGAGATATTAAAGAAAAAAACTCTAAAATGTCCCAAACATATGATGAAATTCTAGAGGATTACATAGAGAGGTTCCAAAATAATCTAAAAGAAATAAAAAAAGTACTTTGGACCTAAAAACCCTACGTATCATTTTTCTTAAAGGTATACGAGACAACTGTATCAAAACATTAAAAATTATGGGAGCAAGAAATGTTTTTGTATTATCCTATGTAGATATTT
Organism: Pinus albicaulis; assembly: GCA_034641835.2. NCBI lineage: Eukaryota > Viridiplantae > Streptophyta > Pinopsida > Pinales > Pinaceae > Pinus > Pinus albicaulis. The sequence continues at coordinate 1,944,610,853 of CM076575.1, read as the reverse complement.
GTGACATGTGCAATCAATATTCTAGAGGGAGATGAAACTATGAAAATATTTCCCAAGATGTGGTCTCTAGGATTAGTAGGTTAAGTGGGGTAGGGGTGACTAAAGATATTGGGGAAATTCTTAGATCATTTTAAGATTGATATCCTCTATACACATAGCTCCCAATTAGACATGCTACAAGCTAAGAAGAAGAAGGAATAAGGTTAGTTGGCCTTAGTCATTTTTTGCTCCAAATGTCAAAAGAAACACCCCCTTCATGAATTCCCTCTAAATAGTGTCGAAATATGTAATATTTGTGAGTATAAACATTCCTCTCATTATTTTCCTTCTCTACCAGGGCTTAAGGTGATTTTTCAAGAGGCCAGTGAAGCAACTAAGCAAATCAATTTTATGGACCAAAAAAACACCATGGAGTGGGGTCCTTGAGGGACAAGTTCAAAGATATTTTTTGTATCTTTGTATGTGTGCGATCCACAGATGAATTCAAAGGTCTTTTGCCCCAATTTTGTATGTAATTAAGCTTAAACGTAAACTATGGTTCTCAAACCACAATTTGAGACCATAATATCTGCGTGCTAGGCGTATTATAAAAAAATAGAATTTGTATAAGTTAAATAATAATAACAACTAAATAAATGTTATGAGATAGTGCTATTCTGATATTATTTGCATCTGTAAGGTTTTTGGGTTGGGTGAAAGGCTCCCGCTGGCTGTGTGCGCAGAGACCTTGTCCTAGCTATGTGTGGACTTCGACGGCTGTGTGCGCGAAAGGGATTGTAATGGTTTTTGAAAGGGTTTTGGAAAGGCAGCTAATGTATTGACAGATATGAAAGACTAATAGAAATAACAATTTTGGTGAACTCTCTATGTTATGCATTTATGTTTACTGTTTATGCTCTTATTACATCGCAATATCTGTTTGCTAATTAATGAATGTGGAGAGCTATTTATGCATGAGTATTTGATATATGTTACATGTTGCATTGATTAAGATCTAGATTTGGTTCTAGTTTGTTATTTGCACTAATCAAGACAATATTTTTATGCTTTGTAACTTTGTTATAAACTCACTGCGCATATCTGTATAATATCACTTAGGGTTTTTCCAGGTATCGCTTCATTAAATTTTATCTCAGGGTGCGGAAACCTGGTTCCAGCACCCCCCCATACTGCTTTGGGTGAGACTTTGGTCTGCACAAGTAGATCATTGCCGAAAGGGACAGTAGTTGAAGGGTTTTTTGGTTTATCCATAAACTCTGAACCTCATCCAGGACCCCTCAAGACAACAAATGGTTTCGTTGCTAGGACCAGGATCATCATTTTGAGGGAAATTTGATGTTGTGGCATCCATCGCACAATGAATTACAGGACTGGTTGGATAGAAAAATCCTTTAATTTGCGTTGCAAGAGAATAAAAGCACTAAATTTTCTTACGAACAGTGGGTACATAAGTATATTTATACCGAAAGGCATGAAATTGTCTCTTGTCCATTTGTGCACGAACTACAAGAGTGGTTATCGCGGTTAGTTAAGATCCATCACTGCATAATGGACAACGTAGTCACTGAGTAGACTCCGGAATTGATCCAAAAAGTAGAGAAATTTGATGATAAGATCACTTGTGTTGCTGTCTACTACATTCCAGGATCGCACAATAAACTAGTACATTAGGTATGCGTAATAAAACCCTAATGCTACCCTGCAAGAAATTAAAGCAGCCCTAAAAAACGATTTTAAGAAACCTAATTCATATGCATAGCTAGTGACAGAGATAAATGTTATCCGTCAAGAACCTAATGAATTTGTATGGGAGGCTGATAAAATATTGAAGCGCACCATCAGAGATGGTAGATTTGTGATTGATGATACTCATCATACAGAATGGTTCATTGCTATGTTTCTCCCGCATCTGCGCCATCCATTAGGTCAGCAAAATATTGCCACACAAGATGAGGTTGTAGAAGTTGTAATGAAAATAGAAGATACCCCAGCACCTATTGTGATTGGAACTCAACAGATTTAGAGTCAGCTGGAAGCCATGCATTTTGGAAATTCAAAATATGTGCAAGGGCAAAGGCAAGGAGGTCTACGCAGAGGTGTGATGTATCAAATGAAAATATTATAGGTATCATAAAGACCGGTGTCCTATTTTCAAAAGCTATCTGAATGCTGGAGGTCCCAGTCCATTGAAGAACCTTGTATGGTGTACTATATGTCATATTGTTGGGGTACATGACATAGATTCCTACCTAAGGATTGGAAGATATCAGCCTAACTTGAAGCAGTTATTTTTCAAATTATGCTCATCCTTAGGGCATGATGAGTAGCATTGTTGGACCTATGATATGATGTTGGATAAAACTAATATCTATAGGATGCAAGTTCAACCTACATCACCAGCATTCCCTTATGGGCAGGGAGGATTCCAAGGCAGAGGAAGAGGCCAAGGAGGTGGATCAACTAGTGAAGGAAGAGGACAAGTGATTTTCTATAACTATGGTGATATTGGTCATTATGCGCATGACTGTTTAAACCCAACATGATAGTCCTGCAAGTATTGTAGACAATTTGATCATGTTATAGAAGATTGTCTGGTGTTGATTGCTAAAATGCCGGAAAAGAAGACTCCAACACAAAATCTTTAGATCGTTCCGCAGATACTCGTGAAGAAGATCCTTGTGTGAATGTAGTTACCAAGAGTGGTGTAGCTACCAATGAAGATAAGGAAAAGCAACCTGCCACTGATGTATGGATCCGAAAAGCACCTAAAAACAAAGTAGGCCTTAATCCTCCACGCGCAAAAGAGAATTTTATTGAATCAAGGAAAAAATTTGCAAAAGGAGATACCTCAACAAGTCGTAGAACACTGAAGGAAGTAGGAGGAGAAGAGGAAATTAAGACATTTTTACAAGCATGCATAAAAAAATTTCACAACAAGATGGTTGTTGAAAATTTGTAGGCACTAATAGATAATTACGCAGGAAAAGAACATCCTTTGGTGGAACAACACGTAGTTAATAAAATATATAAGAACAAGAAGAGAACGGGTCGAGAGATGCGCCTGACTACAAAGATTGGTGCTTATGAAATGGATCAAGTCATTCTAGATTTGGGATCAGATTCTAATGTTCTACCTAAACAAACATGGAAGCACATGGGAGAACCGAAGCTGGAATGGTCTACTATCCAACTGCGCATGGCTAACTAGAAAACGATCATTCCTTTGGGGAGATTGTCAAAAGTTGTGGTTAATATAGAAGGTGTTAAGGTGTTGCCAAACTTTGAAGTCATACAGATTGTAGATGATAATGATCCCTATCCTACACTACTAGGATTAGATTCGCCCATTAACCATGGAAAATTTTAGGGGCTAATATTCGCAGGTGGGCTAATTTTCCATGTTTTTTTCCAAAAAAAAAAAGATGCACCAATTTCCATATTTTATAAAAATGATTCGCCTAAAGTTTACAAAATAAAATTATTTTAACTTAAAAATATCCAGCATTATATAGATAGTATATAGAAAACCATTATAAATTTTGATAATTTTACAAATATATCAATAAAAACTTTATAGTTTGCATATTAGGGACTAGTGAGATTCGCCAATGTTTTAAAATTCAAAATAGTTTCCCATCATTAAAATTTTCCCTACCATTAACATGGATGGAGTTATCAATCTGAAGAAAATGAGAATGGAATTTGAGAGCAATGGAGTTTGGGTAATCATTCCTTTAGATCCTGCAGAAGGTCAAAGGTATACTGAACCAGTGCATGCTGAGGATGAGATTGATCAAATTTATAACCTCACTTTGTGCGAAGAATACTAGTTTAATCCGATAGAATATGGGAGCCTTAAATGGGAGAAGGATAGTTCTTGTTTCTTAGACTGTGACGAAGAACTATAGAATTGGTAGAACTTGTTGCATGAGGTGTCTATGTTGTGTTGTAATCATGTGACCCGCGCTCTGTGTTGTATAACATATAAGGTATATGATTTCCCACATTATGATGGCTCAACTAATGTAAACAGGTTCCTAGGAGAGTTGGAACAACTCGTGCCTGTAGAGAAGAGATTCCATGCTCTGGATCTTGGCTTCTGTGCTACTTCAGCACGATGGTTGGAAACGCATAAGCAGAATATGAGATATTAGGAGGAATTTGCACAAATGATGAGGCTGCAATTTGAATGCCCACAAATTAAAGAGGAGGAATTATATTCTGGCAAAGAAGATCCATATAGACATCTCACCATGTGGAATTAGGTATGGGTTATAGAACCAAGACCTGAATGGGTTGATATGTTCATTCATATGTTGGGAAAGGTGCCAACTGAATGGTACTTGGAAGCAGAGTTGCGTAGAGGCACTAGTGATTGGTATGCATTGGTATACAACTTTATTCTTACCTTTGGAATTGAAAGTGGGTTTGATATAGTTGGTGAAGCTTTGATCCCAAAAATCATTAATGCATCGATGAGGGAGACTATGCATTGCCGAAAATTGGCACTAGTGGAAGTTAGGGAACCGTGCGTGTTCACAAGACTCTCCATCCCCTCGAACATTAGACAAATGCGCTCCATGATGAGCCTTGTGGGATATTATACAAATCACATTCCCTAGTACAAATTGATAACTGTGTCCATGACAAGATTACTTAGAAGAGGTGTGACATTCTATTGGGATGATGAATTTCAATGAAGTTTGTAGTTATTAAGGGATATTACAGATACTACTGGATATGATTTGAATTACCTGGTCAGCAAGCCTATGTTGGGGGTGACGATTTGTAGATGGTTATCCTTAGCTCTGGATTATATGCCTAGTATGGTATGGCCCGCATGCGGTATCCGTGCCAGGAGATTTATTGGTGTGAAGAAGTCTCAAAAACTAGCCTTTGGAACAGTAAAACTAGATAAGATAGATTTATTACTGTTCTTAGGATCATCCAAGATGCATTTAGTTAATTTATTTTTCCATATTTTGGACCATTTTTCAGTAATGGAACCTCATTAATACACAAGGAATCATTGCAGATGCACCACCAGTATAAATATGACCTATGGGGTCACAATAGTTCCCTTTGCGTTCTAAGATATTTTTATTCTATAAGCTCTGTGTTTTCCATTGCCTTTGTTGCCTCTATGTCAGGTTTGGATCTTGTGTTTGAGGACACATTATGCCAATCTGGTCTAGGGTACGTGATTCAGAACAAGATGACAGCCACCAGACCAGGTGATGACCCTACTACAGCAGAAGTACCCACTGTAGAAACCCTTGTTCCATCCAAAATGAAGAAGGGTCAAACATCTAGAATGTGCAAGTCCCCTAGAGAAAATACCACCAGACTGCGCCATTTTGTAGGAGAGAAAATGAAGAAACCTATGGTTGAAATCCTAGAGAATATTGAGGAAGAGGATGATGAAGTGGTAGAAGTAGCCCCCTTCTCGTGGTTACCCAGTTATATTACGTCGTGAAAACCTACTGTTAAAGCACCAAAAGACTTGGATAAGTTACGTGAAAGTATACAAGTGCCTCTAATCTCGAATAACATCGCAATGGAGGGGGATATTCTTGCTAAAATCCCACAGCTTCAATTTGATGACTGGGACATCGCAAATGTTGAAAATATTCCTGTGCTCATGCTAGAGCTCTATTTCGATCAAATTACCTATGAAGGAGGCATGATGTGCCTCGAACTAAAGAGGGGAATTCTAAGTCTACACAAGGCATGCCTACTCAATCTATTGCAGATCCCTCATTTTGGGCACAATCCCATTAATGATATCTGTATCAGACATTTGTTTTCATTAATTCATGACGATGTGCTCTGGTTGGGAGAGCATATCCCCATTTATTTAGATTTAATTCACTGAATCACAGGTCTACCAAAAAAGGGGGCCAACCCTCTGGTATATTTTGGAGGCAAAGCAATTGAGAAAGTGCTAGGAGATCAGATAAAGAAGAAATATGATGTCACGTGCAAATCCTGGGGGTTTGTGGTGGAGGATATTAATGACCCCATTGTGCGTTTTCGAATTCTCATCTTGGCTTGCAATATTATGTGCAAGTGTAGGCCCAAGGAAGTGGCTACGCACATGATTGTGCTAGCTAAGAGATATGAGAAAGGATTTATATACAACTGGTGTGGGTATCTACGCAAAGAGTTTCTTGACAATGTGCACGAAGTCGAAGAGGAGGGCACGTACCTCCAATATTCTTGGCTCTGGATACCTATTAGACTGATTGGGTGGAGAACCCCTGAAGACACCCAGTTCCCTAAATTTGAAGAGTAGATGTGCGAAGCTGTGTGCTACGCCACTTTCTAGAAATCATTTGACCCAGTGTGCACAAAAGAGAACAAAATATTTCAGGTTTTGCATCATGCAACCATATACCAATAAGTACAATTGAAGCCACGACTATCCCCTACTCTTTACGATCAGTACACGATGGTAGCCGAATTTAAGGCTACGTTTCACAACATCCAGATCTGCGTGAAGGGTGTTATGGAAAGCGTATGGTATGAATTTCCTTATTTGGTAATGGAGGACGATTTGATCTGAGAAACAATAAAATGGCCATCGGCCTAGTTGACTCCACCAACACAACCACACACTCCAATGAGAAAATCAATAGAGAAGGTTACTGAAAATTCTGCAGAAACAGTGCCAGCAACAGTCACCGAGAAACTTGCTGAGAAGGAACTAACCTCGATGACTACAGGAGAGACCATTGATACAACCACCATGCTTGAGAAAACTAGCTCTACACCTAAGGAGACTGGAGAAGAATCAACATCAAAAGGGAGAAAGCATGGTGCTCAAGCTAGGGTTGGGTCACAAAAAAGAAGAAGTTCTCTAAGCAAGCAAGACTAGAGGTTCTGGCCCTTACAGATGATGATATCAATGAGATCGAAAACAGAGTTACCTCTACGCAGCAAGATCGCTAGATGGACATGGAGGCCGAATATGAATATGCACTATAAATTTTCCATGTGGGGTTACAAGAATTAAATGTTCAAGCGAAGCAGATCTAGGAGAGTGTGATCCATGCAAGCTAGATCAATGTGCAGGTTACCAATGTACAACCATTAGATGTTTCCTTGCCACCATTAAGGGATGTATGATTTGTTCAAATCCACATATAACCAATACAGATGGATGCTAATAAATGCATACAATTTATGGGAATAGGTGATGTGCACATTAACCTTTCCATGTTGCTCGCAGGTAAAATTCATTTTTTGAATTCATTTATTGCAGATGAGCTCCAATTTCGAGAAGAAACCGCAAAAATGAAGGCTAGATATGTGCAAAAACAGGCTGGACAAGCACATTAACAACAATAATAGGCCAAAGTAGCATGCAGAGAAGAATATGCCCAACACGCTGCGCTGGAGGAAAAAATTAATCAGGTGTGTCGTGACATTCCAACTGTCTTAGAAACAACTGCACTTGCAGAGAAGTTAGATGAATTGGTTGCTGCAGTTAAACAATCACGCGAGGAGGTTCACAAAATTCAGACAGAGTATTGAGTACCAGATCACGGATCTCCAAACCAAATTTTAGCCAGAGACACCTCAAGAGGTTCATGTGAAGATGGTAGCAGAGGTAAAACAAGCACGGGAAAGCATTGTTGCCATGGTCACCCAGTGTGGCAAGTCCTTGAACAAGGCCATGAACATTTAGGCCTATGTCCAAAACGATCTGGTCATGTAGCAGTTGCGCAACACAGTAAGTGCAAATGAGCGGCAGTTCGAAGAAATTTACGTAGTCGCACCTATGTTGGTGATCACATAGAGACTTTCTCATTTGCAAGAAGGTCACCAAATCCAAGCAGAAATTGTAGACTTGTGCTGCAAATAATAGGTGCTAAAATAATGCATGCAACCATGGGCAAAGGAAGTGTTGCAACTATCTCAGACACTGTACAAAACCCTGAAGATTATTCAGAATACTTAGCGCAGTGTGGATATGGTCACTGAAGGGCCTGCGATAGAAAAATGGTTCAACAAGCGCATGGTGCAGTAACATAGAGCCTCGAGTTTGTTCTCACTCTCTAGAATTCTGTCAATATGCTTAAGGATAAAACCAAGGAGATAATGCCTCAGTGGCTTAGGACAACTCACATTTCTGTGTTGGGGGCCTGTTGGAGCGGGTTCCCCTGACGCACAAGTTCCAAAGATATTTTTTGTATTTTTTTATGTGCACATTTCTAAAATGAAGTCAAAGGGATTTTGCCCCAATTTTGGATGTAATTAAGCTTAAATGTAAATTGTGGGCCTCAAACCATATTTTGAGACCATAGTATCTGCACGCTAGGCATATTATAAATAGATAGAATTTATCTAAGCTAAATAGTAATAAGAAGTCAATTAATGTTATGAGATAATGCTATTCTGACAGTATTTGCATATATAATGGTTTTGGGTTGGGCGAAAGTCTCATGTTAGCTGTGTGCACAGAAGAGATTGTGAGAGTTTTTGAAAGATAGTTGATGTATTGACAGATCTTAAAGACTAATAGAAAGAAAATTTTTGGAAAACTCTCTGTGTTGTGTATATGTTTAATTTTTATGCTCCAATTAGATTTTAATTTCTATTTTCTTGTTGATGAATGCGTAGAGCTATTTATGTGTGACTATTTTATATATGTTAATTCTTGCATTGATTAAGATCGATATCTGGTTCTGGTTTGTTATATGTGCTAATCAAGGCAATATTTCTTTATTATCCTATTATGCTCTATAGTTTTGTTATAAACTCACTGCGAGCATTAGTAGAAGATCATTTAGGGTTTTTTCAGGGACCACTTCATTAAATTTTCTCTCAGGGTGCAGAAATATGGTTCTAGCACCCCCCCATACTTCTTCAAGTGAGACTTTGGTTTGCACAAGAAAATCATTGCCAAAAGGGCCAGTAGTTGGAGGGTTTTTTAGTTTATCCATAAAATCTGAACCTGGGTCAGGACCCGTCAAGCCAACACCCCATTAATAATTTGGATCTACTTCATTTGAACCTTCCCAATATCTTGCTCCAATTTTTAGATGGTATCCTCTTGTTCCTTTTCCACATTGGCCCACTTAGATGCAAATTCAAGGTTGGGCCCTGAGATGGAGAGGACGTTCCCACTTTGGAATTATGGCACCACAAGCTCCACCTCAAACACAATAGCTTCCACTACCTTCCAATCAACCACCTGAAACTCCACAAAAACCTCAATTTCCTACCGAGCCTATTCCCAACCCAAACAATAAATTAGTCCAACCCACCCACAATGCTAAACTACCTCCTCTTCCTATTTATACCCTTTCATCAGTGGATTGCAAAAATATCTATTTTCGTTCTGGAAAAGTGATTAAAAATAAAACCTATCCTATTATCAAAGAATAACATGATGAAGATATCTCTCTAGAACTAGAATTTATTGCCCCAAAAGCTCAATATATTCTAGGGAAAAAATCTCCTGAAAATGAGCTAGATTCTGCTCCTTATCGAGAGAGACTATGTCTTGAAAAACCCCATGTACAGCTCGAATTTTATTTCTCAAGAGAATTTAAAAAATTTATGTGTAAATACTCCACTATTTCAAGCCATTAAGGATGTCCCTACCTATGCAAAAGTAGTCTAGGAATTTTTTTTAAAGAAATTGAGAAGGAAAAAGAAAAATTTGAAGATAGTTCACGTGTTTGGGAAATTAGCAAATCTGATGTTGTGTAAAGTGTTTATGGAAAAGTATGGGGATCCTATAATTCCAATTATTACTATTAACATTAATAGTATCCCCATATCCAATTCTTTGATAGATTTAAGGGCAACCATAAATTATATGATGAAAGAAACCATGGAGAAACTTAAGTTACTGGGGTTTTGACTGACCCCCAATTTCCTTCAAATGGAAGATATGTCTACCATAAAACTGGGAGCGGTGGAATATATTGTCATTTTCATAGATTCATGGGAATTTCCAGCCAAATTCACGATTCTTTAGCCTAAAGCTAATATTCTGGGCTATCCATTAATGCTAGGAACATCCTAGCTAGCCATACAAAATTCTTACGTTAGATGTAGGTCTAGGGATATGACTATTTCCCACAAAAACTACACTAAGAATCTTACTCTTTATCCTCCAACTAAACTCTCCTTGAACCATAAAAACTCTCTTTGGTCTAAAAAAAATGATGAATAATCTACTTGAGCTCTCTTGACCCCTGAGCAAGCCTAAACTTTTAAAGAAAATGATAAGGATTAACTAATTTATACCTTTATAGCACATCCTCATATCAACTATGATTCACAACTTAGTCAGGTTTTAGGGGCATAGTTCCAAGAAGAATTTTCACCCATTGAAATAGTACATCAACTAGACACAATATCTTCTCCTAATACTGCTATAGAAAATCAAATTAAAGATATTTGAATTTATCTCAGAAAAACTCTTAACATTAATGCCTAGCTGGAACTCTCACAATAAAAGAAACTTATTGAAATGTTTAAGAATAATAATGATTTGGGATTATACTAACATGAAGGGGATTCCTTCCAATTTGTGTACCCATCATATTTATATAAAGGAAGATCATCAACCTATATATTAGGTAACCCCAAAGGAGGAAGAATACATCAATGAAGGCAATAGTGAAGGAGGAATTACAAAAGTTGTTGAATGAAAATTTTACTTATCCTATCTCTGATAGGAAATGGGTCTCACCATTGGTCATTTTCAAGCTAAAAATAATGAGAAAAGGAAAGTGTGTGTTTATTATTTGGAACTATAAAAGGCTACTCTAAAAGATTATTTTCTCTTTCCTTTTGTTGGTCAAGTCTTAGATACTCTAGTAGGGAATAAATTTGTTTCTTTCCTTGATGGATTCATTGGCTACAATCATATCCAGGTAGCTCTCGAAGATTAAGAAAATACAAATTTTACCTATCCATGGGGAACTTATGCATACTCAGTACTTCCATTTGTATTATGTAATTCCCTAGCAACTTTCCAACGAGTTGTTCATGGGATATTTTCTAAATTTACCAATGAATGTTGAAATAAATATGGATGGGTTTACGATGTATGGGGAAAACTTTGAAGAAACCTTGAGGAAGATTGAAAATGTATTAATTTGATGTCTGAAAATTTTCAAATTATTCTCATTGAGGGAATTGTGTTAGGACACCATATCTCTCCTAAAGGGATTAGGGTGGATCCTACTAAAATAGAAGTAATTCTTAAATTATCAACCCGAAATATAAAAAATGATGTTTGTAGCTTTCTTGGATATGCAGGATATTATAAAAGATCTATAGAAAAATTTATAAAGATAGCTTTCTCATTATTCCATCTCCTAAAATAGTTTCCATACTTCTATTGGACTAATGAATGCCAAGAGGAGTTTGATTCCCTTAAAGAAAAATTATCCACTACCCCTATATTACTAGGTATCCTAATGATTTGTACACACTAATCACTCCACCATTCAGTATATCATGAATAAATGTATTACTCAAGGTAGATTGATCAGGTGGCTTCTTTTTCTGTAAGAATTTGATATTACTATCCTTGAAAATCTAGGAGAGGAAAATGCCATTCTTGAATTCTTATTAGGGCTTCAAAACAAAGATAAATCTAATCCTATAGAAGATGTTTTTCCTGATGAACATTTGTTTTCTTTATCTAGTAGTACACCGTAGTTTGCATATATTGATAACTAATTTGTTGTAGGGAAATTCCCCCAAAATTTATCACCCAAAGATTGACATGTTGTTGTTAGAAATAGTGTTATGTACTCTTGGATTCAAGTGTACTTGTATTGAACTAGGGTAAACCATTTGATTGGGTGACGTGTTCAAGAAGATTAATTTTATGACATCCTAAAATCATGTTATGAAGAGCCTTTTAGGGGGCACTTTGTCGATAAAATAACTGGAAACAAAGCTTTACGACAAGGATATTCGTAACCAAATATATGTAGTGTTACACAGTAATTTGTCACCATCCCTGCAATCCCCATCTCGCCCATTGGAGGGTTGTTTCTGTGACCAATAAGAAGTGTCATGCCTTGCAAATACCATCATTGCATCCCTTTCCATGAGGACAACATTCCTTCTGTTGATCATTTCCTGAGCAGACCCCTAAAAACACCTGTTTTTTCCTTGGTGCTGGTAGCCCGTTATGTACTCGCGCCAATGGGGGAAAATTAACACTGAGCCCACGCTAATTAGTGCTCTGTCCCAATGTTGCACCCGCGCCAGTCTTTTTATGGAAAGTTTTTTTTAAAAAGGAGGCAAAGTTTCGATTACAACAACTTCGTGGATGAGTCATCAGGAGTGGTTTCGACTGAATAACCACGGCCTTCCTCCTTTGGCCTCTTGTTTCCACCATATGGGGAACCTCCCAAAGGATAAGGCCTCCCTTCCACTATTGTAGGGATCCCAACCTCCTCCTCTCCTCTATAAATATAGCCTTCATCCATTGATGAAGGGGCTAAAGGGCTGGATAGTTCCAAAGAGTGGCAGAATTTCTAAGTTCCCAAGAGCTTTCATGCTGCAAAAGCCTTCTTGATTCCCCAAGGCCAAATCCAAGCAAGGAGACTATTGCCAAGTATCTGGAGAGAGAGGCTTGTCCCATCCCTGACAGGCTTTTTCGAGACATGTTGTGCTGATGACCCGCTAAAGGAGAGTGCTGCGTCGAAGCTTTGGTTGTATTCTTCTTTTGACTCTTTAATGATAAGCGACTATCGGTTATGGTTCCACTCTTGTTCTTGATTATGTTCATGAGTTATATCCTCTTCGACTGATATATAGTTGTATGCACTGGATTTTATGCTTGCGTTTGTGTTGTTTCTTGCATGTGCAGGTGTCCGATCACGGAGATCGTGAGGACTGTGATCTGCCAGGGTGAAGGAACGAGAGCACGACCTCTTTTACAAACTACAGCGTTGGATTCCAGGTAAGCCTTCCTCACAAGTCGGTTTATTTACAATTAGGAACTTGCACTGTAGCGTGTTTGATTGTTGCTAGACCCGATCTCGGCTACTAGGGATCGCCTCTGTCCGCAGAGGGGATTTACCTCCTCAACAATTTGGCGACTCCACTGGGGACTCAGCTTGTTGTTTGATTTGTAAGCTATAGAAGGAGTCTGAAGCAGAGCCAGATAGCCTTCGAAACGCTTTTGCTCTGCATTAGTGGAGTAGATCAACGCTGCTTTAGTCAATCTCCGGTTTGGTTTACGGACTGAACAACTTGGAGTTTCGCCTTCTCTTTTCGGTCAATTTCTTGGCCTTGCTTGCTTGGTTCGCTCTTTTGGCTGGCTCTTTTTGTGTTTGACTTTTGGTTCAGCCCCAGAGGATTAGATCTGACCTCTGCTTTTCTGAATTTTAACCTTTTCATAGTTGGCTTGATTGGCGCGAGTTTAGCCCTGATAGTCACGCTAGTTGGCGCAGTTTGCTAGTTCATCACTCACGCCATTCTCTATCTAGCGCGGATTATAGCCAGACAGTCGCGCCATTTCCTGTAGGTCCTAGGTTTTACCCTTGTTAGGAAGCTTCTTTTGGTCAGTACTTTGCTTTTGAGTTTTTTTTGGATTATGCTTGAAGTGGTGAGTCTGGTCTTGGTTGGGAGAAATTCTTTGTTTTTTCATTTTTAGGCGTTGGCGCTTGTTTTCAGTTAGCAACCCGCGCCAATTGGCCATTGGCGCTAGTTTTCAATGTACAAGTCGCGCTAGTTGGTGCTACTTGTCAATGTACAAGTCGATCCAATTTCAGGGTGTGTGAAAATTGACATTTTTTCCCTAAATCCTTCACCAGTGTGTCTTTCCCTTCCGTTCTTTTCCTCGTATGAGAATAGATTACATTGCTCATTGTTTGGGATGTCTTCTTTCTATGATTTTTTGATGTAAAAGGGATGAATGCCTTGTTTTGATCTCATTCTTTGGAAGTCCTCTTTGTGTTTTGTCACCTTTTGAGGAATTTCGTTACAAAGCGTTTTGAAACAACAATTGCATTCTTAGTGTTTGTTTGCATCCCTTTTGCTTTCATCCTTTCATTAAGGAGATTTGCGTTCTTTTAGTTTTTGTCTCATAGTTTTCTTTTAGTTAAAATGCATTAGATCACTTTGCGTTGAAAAGGATTTTTTTGAGATCCATCATTGAACTTAGATTACATTGTTGAGTGATTGAAAACTAGAAATCGCTTTGATTGCATTCTCTTTTATTAAAATCATGCATTAAGTAGATTCTCATTTCGTCAAAAAATGCATTGAGTGCATTCTTATCATTTGAAAAGAAAAAGGAAATTGTGCATAGATTACAATTGCATAGTTTTCGGAAAAAAAGAGGATTTTGCATAAATTACATTGCATTATTCGCATCTTTGAATGTTTGAAATTACTTTCAGATAGTGAAAGTCATCTAGTTTGGAAAGATTTTGTTTGCAGTGTTGTTTTATGTCGCATCATTGTTTGAAGTTATTCCTTTAACTAGATAGCATTCATCGAATTGAAAGTTTTCTTTTCTCATATAGCTGCATACAGGAGATTGTCATATGACATACGGTAGGGCCTTAAAACTGAAACAAAATTGAAGATCAACCATAAAATTTACTCAATTTACCTAAGGAAGCATTGAAACATTAACGAAATATTTAGAGGTCTAGGCTAGAGACGTGTTCCGGCGTTGTTAAACCTAGTAGTTGTCGTTCGCCTCTTGGCTTTAGACAGCACTAGTATGGACTTGTGCTCCCCGTACTGTCGCGTATATAAAGGGAGACCCCACTAGGTTGCTATCCTTTATTCATAGGAAGCCAATTTTACTGTCTTATACTTGTGATACACCGAACACAGCATTCGGGGAGACTGCCTACACGTACGGAAAGTCCTTGGTTGATTTATTTTTCATTATTTGAAACCAAGGTGTATATTGCAGTTCACGGTTTTTTGGTACACCCTTTTCCTAGCATTCCTAAGTAGTCATTTCGATCTTTTCTGATTCTTTAAATTTGAAAAGGTCATCAAGCGCTTGTCCTTTCACGCTTGTTTCCAATCTGAAAGTGATAGAGTCACCTTTTGTCTGTTTCTCGACTCTTAAAAGATGAAACGATAGAGTTTTGTTTCAATGTTTTAAAATTAACTGCCCACGAAATATTCCTGGTTAAAGTTAGTTCCCTTAGGGTGTTGTTTTAGGTCGTTTTCGATGGCAGCTTTTCAGGAATTCACCAACCAAGGAATCCCTTCCGATGGGAATCCTGGTCCTTTTCCTCCTTTTGGAAATGTTGGTGCTCCTTATATGGCAAAATTGTCCCTTCCTGGGTTAACTGTTGGGTTGCCTGTTTGGTTGTTTTCAACCTCTGTGGTCCCGAATGTCTTCGCTACTGTTCAATCAGTTCCTCCACCTGAACAACATCATGTTGATTCCAAGGTGGACCTCTCCCCTTCTTCGCCTATTTCTGTGTCCTCCTCTTCTACTTCGCCTGGTGAAAGTTTGGATTCGAGTAACCGGGTGGCTAAGAAGAAGAAGAAGAAGACAAAGAAGAAGAAGTCTGATAAAGAAGAGGCTAGCTCTATAGCTATTGCACCTAAGAATTCTCCTCTTGATAAACCTTCCAACCCTCCACGGAAAGTCAAGTTCCCTTGCATGTTATGCACGGAAGACCATCTTCTTCGAGATTTCCCTGGCATTCCCAAGGTGCTTGAAGTATGGTCCAATGGTCGTCTGCCATTGCCTTTGGCTTCTGGGAGTCAGGTTGGGGGCATGTCTCCAACTAGTGCTGGTAAGGCTCCTAAGAAGCAGGGTAAGATTACCAACCCCTGTAAGTTGTGTGAAGGGCACCATGCCATTCACCTTTGTCCATATATGGATGAAGCCAAACGACTTTTGGACAACTCAGTTGTTTCTACACCATGCCTCTCGGTTGGTTATAAGCAACTTTCTTTGAGTCCTCCACCGGCTGATCCTACGATTGGTCAAGGGTCATCCTTGGTCAATCCCACTCCCCCGGAAATTCAAATTCAGGAATCCATCCCTGACCAACCATTGGTTGTGGGATCAGTTGAGCTGGCCCCATCTGCGGTGCACCAGGTCTTTTCCGTTAAGAGTGGACCCCACACCCCTCATGTTCTTCTTGTTTCTTCAAATTCCTCGAACTTGGAGAAATATTCTCCTGTCCCCATATCTCAAGAAGCTACTCCTCCACCTCCCGTGATGGAGGTCCTAGAGGATATTCCTCCCGCCTTTGAGATGGAGGTCATGGAGGATGCTCCTTCTTCTTTCGTAACACCAGGGGAAGACCATCTTGGTTCGATGGTATCCCCTCCAAGTAGTTTGGTCACTTCCTTCGATTGGAGTTGATTTTCAGGATACCGCCTTCCGTCTTATGTGCCTTTCGAGATTACAGTACAGGCTTTTGGTATGGTCGTACCCAGCACCATTATAGACGAAGGCGCGTCTGTTAGTGTTCTATACTCAACTACTTGGAAAGCTTTCGGTTCACCGCCGCTTGCGCCTGTTACGCAGAATCTGTTGGCTTTTAACAGAAGAACGAGTCAACCATTAGGGATCCTTCGAAGGTTACCTGTTACTTTGGGAGGTAAAACCGTCCATATGGACATAATGGTTGTTCCAGGCCCCTTGGATTTCAATCTGCTCTTGGGGCGCGATTACACCTATGCCATGGGAGCGCTTGTCTCCTCCCTTTTTCGTGTGGTATGTTTTCCACATGAAGCACGGATCGTGACCATTGATCAACTTTCGTTCTTTGGTCCTAATGTGGAAACTGGCCCACCATCATCCCTTCCTGGTTTTTATCCACCCATTGTATCTGCCCCACCACAGATCAACTATGTGGATACCTACCCCGTGCTTGTGCTCAGTGATGATGCCGTCATGCATCAGGTGTTGGGGGCATTGGGTCCTAACTTCCAGGATGTTTTCCTTCCATCGGGAGTGGAACTCTTGGAAGCGATGAATTCTTGTTCATTATGATGAGGTCATCGGAGCATGGTTCTTTTCTTGTGTCAAGCTCCTTAAAAAATGAAACAAGGTTGTCGGAGCACAGTTCATTTTCTTGTGTCAAGCTCCTTAAAAAATGAAACAAGCTCTTCGGAGCAGGGTTCCTTGTCTTGTGTCGAGCTCCTTAAAAAATGAAATAAGGTGTCCTGAGGATAGTTCTTTTAATGTGTCAACCTCGTTAAAACAATGAAACACGTTCCCGTTCAATTCGAGTCTTTCATAAGTTCTCGTAAAATCCCAGTCGTGTCTTTCTCGTGATCCCGTAATTTGAACCTTCACTCCATCTGCCTTTCATATGGACTGAAGCTTGGGGGGCATGTACCTTGAATTGAGTCACCATGCTGAGGGGCATGCTTACTTTTTCAAGCATAGTTTTTTTCCGTTTCAAGCTTGTGTAAAAATGAAACCGGTTTCAAGCATAGTTTACCTTTGTTTCAAGCTTGTGTAAAAATGAAACCAAATTCAAGCAGATTTTTCTGATTTCAAGCTTGTGTAGAAATGAAACCTTCCCCATTTTACCTCTTGTGATTTCCATTTTATCCGCCTGTTTTTGCCAGGTGAGCCTTGGTTTTCTCACTCCATCATCACTATCTGCTTGGCCGATCATATGCCTTCACTTGGTTGTTTTACCTATTCCTGAGGAACCGCTGCGATGAGTGGTCTTGTTAGCCAACCTCTTAAGATTTATTTCTTCTGTGCAGTTCCACCATTACCGGAACCAGTTGCTACCCTTTATGCCACTCGTTCCTCTAGGTGGAGTCATCTTTTAGCTCTTTTCTAACTCTCTAAACATGAAAAGATTGCCGAGGCCCTTGTCATTTCGATCTCGTTAAAGTCGACACGAATCAACATCTACCCAGTATACGTTTACCCCTTTTTCAGGCTGGGATTGATTATTTACGAAAAAGGAATACCCTAGCCTATCGCGACTAGGAGGTTTTCTCGGATATTGTTTTCTACCTTTTCGGGTCCGAGGAACTATCTACGAAAAGGGACCGCTGGAGTTTACTTTTCTGATGTCTTTTCAAACTCTCTAAACATGAAAATACATCGAGTTCTTCCTTTTTCAGACTCATTAAAACCTGATGACATTAGATTCAGTTGCAATGACGATATTCGAGTTCCTCCTTCCTAGGGCTCGTTAAATGTACTAGGATGGATTCATCCGAAGGACGAAATTATATGACAAGCATATGGTATCCTCTTCAAGCTTGTGTAAAAATAAAGAGGTACTCGCCAGGAATGGTGGGGGAAAGTGGAACTAGCATCATTGTCGTGTCGGCAGTATGTCACTCTTGAACATGGCACTTGTCTGCATTCGTGTCGGGTTGGGGACATCTCATATCTTTCTTCACTTTGCCTCTGTGGGTTTGGATAATCCCTTTTTACCTTTCATCTACTCATTGCCTCGTCACCATGACCTCTGATCCGTTGATGTCAAATATTGCCAAGTCCATTGTCGTGCCGTTTATATGTTTAAGAGAAGTTGACCTCTGCAAGTATCAACCTTCCTCTGATTCTCATATAATCCTGATTCACTAAAACATTATGTTCCTCTGTCTCATGTTGATGATGTGGGAAACATTATGGCCCACCTTCGATCAACATCACTTCCTGTCGACTTAAGCTCATTATCAAGGAAGATGGTCTAGAGACTCTTTCATGGTACCTTGGAGCCTGCATGCCTCAATGGCAGGTTCGTCGTGTTCGACGTGAGGTTTTCATCATTGGCCTCCGATCGAGTGATTCTACGTGTGTTCAACACTAGCTCATTGATTCTGCATGGTGTACCTATGTTGTGAGGCCATTGTCATTATTGGTGGTTCCTCTCGCGTGCAGTGTATCTTTCATCATTGGGCGGTAATCATATGATGTTCATGTTAAACAGCTCACTCATTACGCACGCAACGAACATGCTGTTCGGGTCGAATGAGTCTGGGAGCCCTGGATTATGTGTGTAATCAGTGCGATAATGATTATTATGATTATTTACATGACTCACTGATTGGATGGCTGCGACCATACCTGAGTCTATTTATCGATCTTCATTGGATGGCTGCATCCATGCCTTGGATCTAGATTATTGTACACTCTGTTATGGATGGCTGCGCCCATACCACGCATATATATCATGTATCTGAGACATCAGTTGTATTTCGCTCCACAGGTTTTCCGATGGCGGTGTTTTCGGTCGGCATGTTCTCGTAAAGCTTTTCACCCCTCTCTCTCTTTCCGGCCTGATGCTTTAGGGGGCATCTGTTACACAGTAATTTTTCACCATCCTTGCAATCCCCATCTCTCCCATTGGAGGGTTGTTTTTGTGACCAATAAGTCGTTTCATGCCTTGCAAATACCATCATTGCATCCCTTTCCATGAGGAAAACATTCCTTCTGTTGATCATTTTCTGAGCAGCCCCCTAAAAACACCTGTTTTTTCCTTGGGACTGGTAGCCCGTTATGTACTCGCGCCAATAGGGGAAAATTAAAACTGAGCCCATGCCAATTGGTGCTCTATCCCAGTGTTGCACCCGTGCCAATCTTTTTATGGATTTTTTTTTAAAAAAGGAGGCGAAGTTTCGATTACAACAACTTCGTGGATGAGTCATCAGGAGTGGTTTCGGCCCAGACAACCGACCTTCTCATGGCCTCTTGTTTTCCTACATGGGGAGACACTCCCAAAGGACAAGGCCCCTTCCACTGTTGTAGGATCCCAACCTCTCCCCTCTCCTCTATATTAGCCTTCATCCGTGATGGAAAGAAGTGAAGGAGTTGAATGAGTGAATAACTAGTCCCCGAATCCCCAAGTTCCAAAGAGCTTTCATGTTTTAAAAAGAATTCTTGATTCTAAGGCCAAATCCAAACAGAACTATTGCCAAAATCCGAAGAGAGTTTGTCCCATCAGCAGCGGGCTCTGTCGAGGCATATTCTTGACCGCCAAAGGAGAATTCGGCGTCGAAGCTTTGGTTGTATTCTTCTTTTTGACTCATTAATGATAAGCAACTATCAGTTATGGTTCCACTCTTGTTATGAATCATGTTCATGAGTTATTTCCTCTTCGACTGACATATAGTTGTATGCACTGGATTTTATGCTTGCGTTTGTGTTGTTTCTTGCATGTTCAGGTGTCCGATCACGGAGATCGTGAGGGCTGTGATCTGCCAGGGCGAAGGAACGAGAGCACCACCTCTTCTACAAACTACAGCGTCAGATTCCAGGTAAGCCTTCCTCGCAAGTCGGTTTATTTACAATTAGGAACCTGCACTGTAGCGTGTTTGATTGTTGCTAGACCCGATCTGGGCTAGTAGGGATCGCCTCTGTCCGCAGAGGGGATTTACCTCCTCAACATGTAGGGATACTAAGAAATATTTTAGAAGCTATGAAAAATGTCATAGAATGGGAAACCCAACACAATATAATGTAATTACATTGCAACCACAAGTTATGATCAAGCCTTTTAAGAAGTGGGATATCAATTTCATAAGATCGATTAACCCACCATAAAAGCGAAAGGCATAAATTTTAGTGGGTACAAATTATGTAACCAAGTGGGTTGAGGCTAAGGTAATACCTATGGAAATAGAGCAGGAATTGACTGATTTATTATATGAAGAAATATTTTTCTTTTAGTTTTCTATAGGATATTTTTATAGATTAAGGGACTCATTTCACTTCCAATATCCTCCAATATATTACTGAGATGTTAAAAATTAATCGCAATATTTCCACTCCATATCACCCTTAGGAAAATGAGAAAGTAGAAGCTACTAAAAAGGATTGGCCTGAGAAAATCCTAGAGGCCTTGTGGGCATACAGAGTCACTTCGAAAAATGCCACTAGTTTTACTCCTTATGAACTTGAATACAGGAAGAAAGTTATCCTTCCTATCAAGTTTGAAATCAAGACATTAAGGATAAATTTGTAAATGGGATTGGACATCTTAGAGGCTCAAAAAAATCAATTGGATCAACTCAATGAAATTGATGAAATATGTCAGGATTCCCTACAACCCATAACTGTTGTTCAACAACAATGAGAAAAGTGGCACGACAGGTTCATTAATAAGAAGAAATTCAAAGGGATAGATTGGGTTATCTTGTTTGACTCAAGAAATAAGGATTTAAAAGAAAAATTTATACCTGATTTCTAGGACCATATGAAGTGTAAAATGTATTTGATAATGGTTCCATAAATCTCCGCACTATTGATGAAGTACAAACATCTTTAATGCAATCAAAATTTATTGAAATTATATGAAATACCCAAGTCAAAAGAATAATTCTTTGAGTTAGTCAAGAAATAAAATTTAGAATTTGTAGAGAGGGTGGTTGATCCATCCCCTTCTATGGCCTCTTAATTTTCAATCTAGTGCTAAAATAAAAGAAAAGATATCTCATAGCTAAATCTGGCCTTGGGTGCTTCCGCCACCTAGTGATATTGGGAAACTAGTTTTGTGGCTAAATCACTAGGGTGAAAAAGAAATTTGATTGTGAAAACCTTCCTAAAAGTGTATTGGGACTACCAAGCCAAAAAATTATCACACATTTTCCATTATAATGCCTCATTTTTCTCCCCTATTTTCCCTTTTATGAGCATTCTACTCTCAATATTCACCCCTCTTTTGATGCAACAATGGAAAATGTGCTAACAGGCTGATATTTAAAAAGTTGAAAGGTAAATATTTAACCATATCACAAAGTCCATTTAAATTCATAATTGATGATATTTTTATTATAAAGGTTGCTAACCATGGTGTGTACGTTCCTATACCATCCTACTAGGTCTTCTAACCAAAGAAGGAAGTCAAATGTGTGATTGATGGATACAAATATTACCAGTGCACCTATTTGAGTGGATGACTTGGACATGAGACTCTTTCAATGTCTTCAACCATAGGCTAGGTCATGTGTGCCAAAAAATATTGAAGTTAATTTGTGGCCAATAAAGAAGGAACTAATCTCCAAGTTCTTCTTTCATTAGATCTGCGATCTACTTGATTAATTTGTGGTTGCACTAGACTTTCTTTTGACTACAAGGTCTTACAATTTTTACCTAGTTTTATTTGTACTCAATTTGGCTGGTTTGAAGCCTGATAATGTATTTTAAAACTTATAAAAGGTTATCTATATCTCTATGCATGGTTAGATATGTAATATTAACTCCAAGTTGTTGGTTTATTTTTCGTATGTCGCTTAGACCTGAGCCATTGACAAATGATGTAAAGACTGAGCAAGGTTTAATATAAAGCTTCTATGCTAGATTTTATTTTAATTTATGATGTATTTGATGTTAAACACTCCTATGTGATTTAAATCATTTACAGAGAGTGTGATATGGTTGGTTGGTCCAACCAATCCAGCATGTCACCTCTATTGTCTTTTCATTTACTAGAATAGGGCAGCGATATGCTGAGTGTCATGGAATATGTTGTAGTTTGATGTGCTAACTAGTGTGTTTTATATTGTATCTAAGTCTCCTTGTGAAGAGGTTTTATATTTTATTTCTTTGTTCTATATTACTTCATTTTATACACGCTTTATATGCACATATCTGGAAAGGATATCATCGCAAGTGTGACAAGTATTTAAGGTGAACAAAGTGTCAATATGAATTTTTTTTAGAATCAATCATTGTTTGAATTTATTTCATAAATTACAACAATATATTTTTATGCATACTATGTCAATTGAATCAACCTATAATATATTTCACGAGGTTTAGGATTTCAATCCTTGGTCCCAATATGTAGTATATTTTTGAGTGGTGATACAAATGTGTATTAGATCCAATGAGATCTAGAGTTATTTTCCAAGTTATGACACAAGAACAATAGATTCAATGGGATCTGAATACCTTTGTTGAATCTGAACACCAGGGCCATAGGCCTACTGAAATTTGGAACCCTTTGCTAAGTAATAACTAGAAGTGCCTTAAATCCATTGAATTCAAAGGATTCCATTGAATGAACATATGATTTACATGTATTTCATGGCGATCTAGAGTCATTGGTTGGATTAAAATATAATTTTCAAGCTTTGTAGTATTTCTTCTCGATTCATTTGTGCTTGCAAATGAAAAAAAATTATGCATATACATTGTTGTTTGAATTATATTATTTTAGGATTCATAACAGTGATGCCAGTGTGTTCCCTTCTATATTCTGACCATTATTGGTTTTATAGGGACTCAAGTTAAAGGATTATGTAGGAATTAAATCATTGAGTCATAAACCTACAACTCTCGAAATAATTGTTGACTGAGTAATGGTTTATGTTTCTAGGGTTATAGGATACTCATTTTAACTCCTTTTTCTTGTGTTCTTTTATAATAGTAATAGTAATACATTATATCTAGAACTTATATTTGTTGGAGAATGTGAACAATTTATTATTAAGGATTGAAGTGTGCACATAAGTTTGAAGAGAGAGTGAGAGTATTATATTTGAGAGGAGATAATTTTATTTATGCACATAATGTTTTATTTCACAACTAGTGCATCTCGATGGATTGGTAGTGGCATACGCATATTTGAAACCATTTTCTTAATAATTGTACACAAAGGTAGTATTGAATAGAAACCAGTGTATATTCACAATATAATATTTGTTGTTTCCTTTGGATTTGGGTGTTTTCAATTACATGAGAAGTGTGTGGATTGTCTTGGATTTAAAATCTTCAACTCATTATTTTATTGAGATAGTCTTTGCCTTGAAGTTGCTAAGATTAGATTGAAATTCAACGCTCAAATTTCGAATTTATTAGTAGATAGGGTTTGTTATTTAATAGTTTCCATTTGATTGTAGGATTTATTACAAGAAGACCGATTAATGTTTGCAGGAATTCAAGGAATGCTAATGAATAGATTAGAATAGGTTTTTGTTTTGTAGAGAGTTAGACTCTTCTTCGGGAATTTCTAGTGTTGTGTCTCGAAGTCTAAAAACCCCGGATTGATAGAATAATGTTGGGTCTTTATAAAAACAAATACTACAACCAAAATTTTTGTGTCGTTGTTGGGGAGGTGCTAAGGATAGACTCTCACAAATTTTCTATGTGAATTCTCTTAGCATTAGAGGTAAGAATTTGGTTATTTTTTTAGCATGTATGCCTCTGTTTGCTACTCATTAGTTTTGAGTATGTGTTATATTATTTCCATGATTAGTTAGACGCATGGGGAGGGGGGTTCACAATTTTTTTTTTCTTATTTTTTTGGTGGGCAGACCCACCTATGGTTTTGTGCATGGGTTTTCACATGGTTTTGGGGCATGATGGTTTTTGGCCCTCGGTGTTTTGTAGATCCTGTCAAGGGAACTATGATTATGTTCTAATCTAGGGTTAATGGATTGGAATTTATGAATGCTTCAACATGTATATATATGTGTTGTAACACTAAAAGGAATATAATAAAAAATCAAGCCGATAGTCCCAATTTCGGATCTAGTGGAAAAATCTGTGTATATATATTTTATGTTTTATGCTCTCGCTATTGTTTATTTTTCTTTTTTACTAATTTGTTTGCAGATAATTTATGTACAAGGTTAAAACCTACATTTTTTACCAGATTTGTTTCAGCTTCAAGCGGGTACCTTTGCTGCTAAGGAGTTTTTTTCTCGGGCCTGTGGTAGACCTTGTTCAGTGGGAGATTTGCGGGATCAATTCTTGTGGTGAGAGAAGATGGCGATCAGTGGAAATATAGAGATCGAGAAATTTAATGGTCAGAGTTTTGGGTTGTGTAAGCGCAAGATGGAGGATCTGCTAGTGGATAAATATCATTGAATCAGAGTATATTTGGGTACTAAACCAACGACAATGTCAGATGAATACTTGGTGAAGTTGGATCAGAAGGAAAAGATCACAATATGGTTATATATATCATATTCGGTATTGTCGAATGTATCTGAGGAAGCTAAGGTGAAGAATTTGTGGGTCAATTTAGGGACTTTATACCAATCTAAGTCTCCGGTAAATAAATTTTTCCTGCAGTGCTATCACTCAGATTGATCCTAAGGTTGAAGTAGGAAATCGTGAGGTAACCTCAAACCAATCTTTGGACTTGGTATCTAGCCCTACGAAATTGGAGAGGGATCTCTCTATAGGATGATAGCCAATAGGGATGGATAAAAATGATTTTAAGGTAGCTAAGGAATATAAGGGGTTTTGATTTTTATTTTACGGTTGGGCTCACTGAAACGAAATTAGGTAAAGGGGATAGATCAAGGCTAAAAGGATGAATTTGTAGTCTTCTTGATGGGGCAATGTATGTAAAAGGTTTTAAACATTCAGAAAGTATTAAATGAGATGGACAACTAGTGAGGAGCTAAGGAAAGCATATGAAATGTATTTTCCCTAAACTGAAGAAAATGAACACATTATACTTAATTTCCCAAAACAGAGCATAACTGAATATGAATTATTTCTTTCAAACTTGAAATCAAGTATATTGTAGATGTTAAATTTCCTATGAACCAACAATACATTCTAACAAATCAATCACATAGAAGAAACAATGTTTAAAACTTGTACCACAGGGATCCAAAGAAAATAGCTACAATTTTCCATTAATGTCCAAGCCAGAATGATATTTGATCAATACAATCTCCTCAACTGATGCCAACCATTAAAAATACTGAAAACGTACATCTTATAGACTTAAAAACCACTTCCTCTCATCCTTAGCGGTCAAATCCATGAGGTGAGGGAGTTGTTACACCAAAAGTTGAACTAAATGCTAAATACTAAGATGAGGAAAGTGACTCATTCCTATATTTTAAAACATATACATTTGACTTCAAACTAATGATTTACCTAATGTATCTACCTTAGGTAAAATTAAGATATGAAATTTACATTGGTAACTTTTCATTTTCCCAAAGTAAAAAGTGAAATGGAGGTGAAACTTAAAAATTTTAGTAAACTGGTAAAATTGTAAATTCCTTGGTAAATGGGCAGCGCCATGATAGAAAATTTGACCTGTTTTGTAAACCACCTTTGGAGGCCTTCCCCTTCTACAAATCAGCTCCATGATATCTCATTGGAAAGGTCTCTAAATCTAATTTCTTGATATTCTTTAACCTTCCAAAATGGTGTCCATATGCCTTGTCAAAAACCTGTTCTGCCAAGACTAGTAAGTGCGCAGTGCCAAGGAAAAAAAGAGGGCGGAAACATGATTGTTTGATGGTTTTTGGCCTTTTTGATGAACTATTTTTGCTCCAAATATTTTGAAACTTTCTGAGGTTGATGTAATCATCACTAGGAACATGAATATGCTAACCATTATCCCTTTGGATGGCCCCAAAAAGAGCGCAGCGCCAGTGGCGCTGCATGTTTAGGACAATATCTGCATGATAAATTGTCCCAAAAATCAAAATTTGCACAAAAGTGCCAAATTTGGAATTTTCTTTGCTTATAAAGGGTTGGAGGCCTGGAGGGATACCTCAAAAAGAATATTCAGCTTCTCTTTCTCTTTTGAGTCAGTCAAAGCCCTAATCTTTGCATGAGCACATTTGAGCTTGGAGCTTGCAATCTTGTTTCTCATGGCATAGTGTTTCACCATCTTCCTCTGAATGTTAGTGTATTTATTTACCTTCTATAACAGGCCCTCCAGATGCAAATTGGCTCTCTCAAGACAAGACTCTCTATCTCCATCAATCTCTATGGCAAGAAGCTCAGTTGGAGTGAGTTTCTCTGCCAATTTAGCCTCTTTCTACCTTTCCTGGGCTAAAGCCTTCTTTAGCCCAATTGTTTTCAGTCTCCGTCTAGGAAGCTGATCTTCCTCATCATCACATTCATTAAAACTGCCCAAGGTCTCATCCAATAAGGCCTTGGCCTTTCCTTCTTCTCTCTGAGTTCTGATTTCCCTGACCTCACTAATGATCTGCTTTGTCTTTAGCTGCTAATTCTCTAGCTCAAGAAATTCAATCACATTCCTTTCTCTACCAAGATTATCTTGAAGCTCACTAATCTTGGCCTCCTTGATTTTGATCAATGCATTGGTGATTATAACCTCATCCTCATCATCGAGTTCAATCAACTAAAACTCCTGCTCAGTTTCATGTTTGTCCTCCTCCTCAACAATAATAGGCTCTATAGCCTTTTCCTTTCCCTTGTCTACATGTTTTGTTGATGAATAAGGCATGGCCCCTTTCACACCATGTGAAGCAAACACATGCCTGTGGCCTCTCTGATATGTCAAGGAAAATGGCTCAATATCAGTCAATTTAGTTCCAGCTGCCTCAATGTCCTTTTCACTGCTTGATGCTCTGGTATCATGATGTAATGGTAAAGGGTTGTAGAAAGGTGATGAGGTAAGATCAATATGAGGTGAATGAATGTGAGTGGGTGGTGATGTATGAGCAGCAATATTTGATGGAGAAGTGGATATGGGAGGGTGAGATGATGAAGGAAATATTGCTCATGATGAATAGGTGGGGTAGTGAAAACCTCATTTGAAATGAATGCATCCCGTGGAATGTTTTTCTACTGAAGTTGATGCATGACCACCATTTTTATGAGTGAATGATGAAATAGGCTCTTCATTTTCTGATTGTAATCCCTTTTTTGCATGATGTAAGCCATCTTGTCAATGCTGCAGAAAAGATAGTATGGTATGTGTGGCATTCTAACTCTACTGAAATGCATGAGGAGATGGATATAGTATGAGTGAAGTCAAGAAAACGTCCCCTCAAAATTTAAATACCTCATTATTATCCTCATCATGGGCACATACTAGTAAAGGAGATGAGAAAAAGGAAAAATGGACTTGTTGTGATCTTTATACCTAGGTTTGAGGTATGGTTCAATATAACTCATGTCTAGGTTTTCTTATTTAAACCACCTCCCTCCCACACTAGGTATCTTTGTAGCAATTGCAATGGAATTGGAAGACATCTCAAAAGTAACCCCAGCAAGATTGAACTGCTTGTCATGTAGATTGATAATGAACAGTCTTATTAACTCCGGGTGATTTAGGACTTGTTGCACTCTCTCACAAAAGTCAAAAGAGCCCACATGCTTAAAGAAAGAAATAGTGAGATGAGAGGCCAAAAGTTCTCTTGTGGTGATGGGTTCAAACTTGTTTATTTTCCCTCCCTTATGTTCATTTCTCCTTGGGATTTGTTCCTCACCAACAATGCCACTGTCTTCTTCCTCTGACATCTTCAAATTCAGATTTGGAAACCCTAGGGTGCAAGTGAAATGAGATGAGGGGAAGGGGATGAGATGGTTAACTTGAAAGGTGAAGGGAATTAGCATGAGTTAAGGGACAAACTAGATGAATGAAAACCCTAAATTAATAAAAATACCCTATTTATGACTAATATTCTTTTAGGAGGATGAAACAAGTGTAAAAATTGTGATCACAAACTGGTGATTAGGGTTTCCTTAGGTTTCTACTTCAATTCATTTAATAATGACCAAAAATATTAAAATCAAGGTTAAAATATGTACTTACTGCTTTGATGGATGTTTGGAGGACTTTGGAAAATTATGGAGAAGTTTTGAAGTCATTTGGGTTGCTAGATCACTTAGGAAGCTTTCCTATCTAAGCGCACAGTGCTAGTGGTGAGCGTTCAGCGCTTTTGCAAACACGCAGCGCCAGTCTATAGGCACGCAATGCCTTCAAAAATTGCGTTGAAGATTTTGGGCAAGGGTGCAATGCCAATGTCCAGGCACGCAGCGCCAGTGCAAACACACATCGCCAAGTGCTAAATGCCTAGTGACAAGAAACTTAACAGAATTTCTCTAAAAAAATCACAAAGTTTTCCTTTGCTGAATGCTTCTGATGTTTTAAGAGGAAACAATGAATCTTTTGAAACATTTGATGGGATTTTATAGGCGTGTGGATTTTGATTAAACTTTGAATATCCACTTTTCTAATCTTTTAAGTCTTCTTCCTTTGTCATTGATACTCTTTGACACTTTTGCATTGCAATTTTCTGAAGTAATGGGTTTGGCTTCTCTTTTTCTCTCTAAGGCTTGAAATTTTCACTTTCATACCTTTGGGATTAAATTATTGCATATAGTAACATAAAATTACATTTCAAAAAATAAAATAAATTACATAAGTGGCTTTTCTATCAAAATGGAATTTGATAAAAAAAGTCTTCAAAATTGAAAATACAACTTTTGAAGTATAATGAAAGCATCATGATGATAATATTCAATCCCTCTCATACATGTGTGATGACCTCAACAGAATGAAGGAATGACCTTGAAAAATGAAAAACCCTAATGACCTAATGAGACTTCTTTTTTACCAGATTTTGAAAGATATTTTGACCTTAGAGAATTCAACTGAATCAGAGAATTTTCATAGGTTTTATTATGATCAAAGGGACATGGGAATGAGTCAACAATATGAATCTTGGAGGGAGAAAAAGTTTATTTCACAAGGAAAACCACTAGCAGAGAAAATTTATGTCATGACCTAACAGAATGATAAACAAACTATTCGGTATGAGACACCTAAGATGCACATGCAAATCTGTTTTGATCCCTAGTGGAAGTATAACAATACTGACACTAACATGCGGAAAAATATGTATAACTTGAGGATGGAGGATGGAGACTCGGTGAAAAAGCATCTAAACACCTTCAATACTGTGGTAAGTCAGTTTTCATCCGTTGATATTCAAAAATATCAGATGAAGATAAGTGCATTAGTTTGTTTTTTTCTCTACCAGATTCATGGGATAGTATGGTTATTGTAATATGTAGCAATACAACTACCTTGAATTTTGATGAAATCAGCTCAACCTTGTTGTTGGAGGAAATGTGACAGAGAAATCGGGAGGGCGAGAATGGAGATGCCTTATCTATATGAGGAAGGTCCTAGAACAGAAACAAAAATAATTTTTCAAGTGGGAGATATAAATCTCTAGGAAAGCCTGTAAAGGTGTGCTAGAAATGTGGAAAGGAAGGGAACTACAAAAATGACTATAGATCTAAAGCTCTTGAGAAAGGAAACGGATCTGATGATGCTCCTTATGTAGAGGCAAAAACCACCTTAGATGAAGATGGGGATGTTTATTTGGCTTCTTCTTCAAATGCACATGTAGATCATGAGGCATCATTGATTGAATCAGGTGCATCCTTTCACTTCACTCCCCATAGGGAGTGGTTCTGTGAGTATGGGAAGTATGATGGTGGTGATGTCTTCTTAGGGGATGATAGGAAGGCTAGAATTTTCAGATGTGGAAAAATGAAGCTGAAGATGTAAGGTTGAAGGATTACTTCCTGGTGTTTTGCATATTCCTGCATTGCCCAGAAATCTATTTTTTGTAAGAAATATTGATGATGTAGGTGCAAAAATAGTGTTTGAGAAATATACCTGCACCATGGTTCGGGGAGCACTGGTATTAAGGCGAGGAGTTAGGATTGGAAATATGTACAATATTTTAGGTAGCAGTGTTATTTATGGGTGCAACAGTTCTGCGGTTCCTAAAAGTGGAGCGGAAATCCTAGCTATCTCTGGAGAAAAGACCATGCTATGGAATCAAAGGCTTGGACATATCGGAGAGAAAGGCCTTCGGATATTACATGGTAATGGTATGGTATAATGTATGTCTAATTTCTCTCTGGATTTAAATTTTTGTGAACATTGTGTATATGGAAAGAAGAATCAAGTGAGTTTTATGTCTGGCTCTAAGAGGAAAAATAAGATATTAAAGCTTGTGCACAGTGATGTCTTTGGACCAATTTCAGTTCCATTACTGGTAAATTATGTGTACTATGTTGCATCCATAGATGAATTCTCAAGGAATACATGGATATATTTCTTAAGGAAGAAATATGAATTCTTTGACATATTTAAATAATTTAAGGCTCTGGTGGAAAACCAGACAGAGAAGAAGATAAAGCTGTAAAGGATAGATAATGATGGAGAGTCTTGTAAGAAGGGATTTGAAGAGTTATGTAAGAATTATGGTATAGCATGATAGAAGAGTACTTCATAAAAACCTTAGCAAAATTGAATTCTAGAAAGAATGAACAGACGACTGATGGATAAGTAAAGAAGCATGCTCAGTGGTACTGGGTTTGAACAAGAATTTTGGGCAGAGGATAAGACTCCATCAAATCACCTTCATCAGTGTTGGAGGACAAGACTCCACATGAGGTATGGACTGGTAAGAAACCCTCTCTTTCACATCTGAGGGTGTTCGGATGTGAGGCATATGTACATGTTCCAAAGGAGAAAAGGACCAAGTTGGATAATAAATCTGAAGTGTGCATCTTTATTGGGTATAAGGATAGTTTAGAAGGTTAAAAGCTTTGGAATCCAGAAACAAGGAAGGTTGTGTACAACCAAGATATGGTGTTTAAAGAGGTGAAAGATGTTGTTAAACATGAAGTCCTACCAAAGGAACCTGGGAAAATAGAGTTTGATCTAAATGAGGATTAATCAGACTCTACAACAGAACAAGGTTAAGAAGAGGAAGAGCCACAAACTCCAACTGTGAGAAGATCAGCTCGAGAAAGAAGGAAACTAGCAAGGTATAGTCCATCTGCTTTTTGTTCAAATTTTTCTTCAACTACCACTGATGATGATCCCATAGCAGTCAGGGAGGCAGTAGATTCAGAGGATGGAATAATCTAGAAGGAGGCCATGGTTGATGAAATGGCATCCTTATACAAAAATGAGGCATGGGATCTGGTGGAGTTGCCAGCTGGAAGGAAGCCCATTGGGAGGAAATGGGTGTTTAAAATGAAGATGAATGTAGAAGGTAAGGTGGATAAATACAAAACTCTATTGGTGTATTTTTTCTTCTGTTTCCAAGGTTACTCCTATTAGATAACTTTTATCTATTGTTGCCGCATTTGATTTTGATGTAGAAAAGATGGATGTGAAGTCAACATTTCCTCACAGGGATCTGGAAGAGGAGATTTACATCAAGAAACCTAAAGGATTTATGGTGAAGGGTAAGAAAGAACTTGTATGCAGGTTAAAAAAGTCTCTATATGGGTTAAAACAGTCACCAAGGATGTGGTTTCATAAATTTGATACCTATATAAGGGAACTTCGCTTCACCAGAAGTAAAGAGGATCACTGTGTGTATTTTAAATTAATTGTTGAATGTGTTTTTTATTTGGTTTTGTATGTGGATGACATTTTGCTGATTGGAAATGAAAAATAAATTATCTAGGATTTGAAGATCCAATTGTTCTCCAAATTTGACATGAAGGAACTTGGTGCTGCAAACTATATTTTGGGAATGGAAATTAAGAGAGATTGTGCAAAGGGGAAGCTCTGGTTAAACTCGAGGAAGGATGTCGAGATAATATTGTAGAGGTTCAATATGTAGGATAGTAAACCGGTGAAGGTTCTTATTCATGTAGGTGTAAAGCTATGTGTTGAACAATGTCCTAGGACACAAGAAGAAGAGGAGGATATGTCCCGTGTTCCAGATGCAAGTGTGGTGGGTAGCCTAATGTATGCAATGGTATATATTAGACTAGAAATTGCACATGCAGTGAGAGTATTAAGCAGGTTTATGTCGAAACTAGGGAATGAGCATTAGACAACAGTGAAGTAGGTTTTCAGATATTTGCATGGCACTAGTGATTATGGTTTGTGCTACCAAGTGAGACTAGGATTGGACATAGTTTTGGACATCTATGTTTTTGTTGATGCAGACAAGTGGGTATGTGTTTAGCCTATTTGGAGGTGCAGTTAGTTGGATGAGTGAAAGAAATTATGTAGTTTCTCTTTCAACTACAGAGGCAGAATATATGGCAGCCACTCATGCAAGCATGAAAGAAATTTGGTTGCATAGATTTTGTTCAAGTATGGGGCTGGTGTAGTGAGCTATAGGGATAGACTGCGATAGCCAAAGTAAAATTGTCTTGGCTAATAACCTTGCTTATCATTCAAAGACAAAGCACATTGATGTTCGTAATCACTTTGTGAGAGATATGGTTGAGGATAAAAAGGTGTTTCTAGTAAAGGTGGACACTTTGAAGAATGTTGCAGATTCATTGAAGAAGTATGTGAGCACTAAGAAATTGTCTTGGTGTAGAAAAAAAATGGGTGTTGCAGGACTGGACTAATGACTAAGCTCTCTTGTGGCCCCTTGTGGAAATAAAACAACAAGTGGGAGAATGTCAGGTATGTGTTATGTTATTTCAACGATTGGGTATGTGGCCCCCTATGGTTTTGTGCATGGGTTTGCACATGGTTTTGGGGCATGATGGCTTTCGTCCCCTTGTATTTTGTAGATCCGGTCAAGGGAACCATTGTTATGTTCTAATCTAGCGTTAATTGATTCAGGTTTATGAATTCTTTAGCATGTATATATGTGTGTTGTAACACTAAAAGGAATAAAATGAAAAATCAAGCCGGTAGTCTCGATTTGGGATCCAGGGGAAATTTTTTTATGTATATATATTTTATGTTTTATGCTCTCGCTATTGTTTATTTTCTATTTTTAAGAATTCGTTTGCAGATAATTTCTGTATAGGGTTAAAACCTACAATTAGGATGGTTTTATTTCGTCACTATAAGGTATTTCTATAGGCATGGGTTTTTTTTAAAAACTAAAACATTTTGTTGAGTTACAGATATTGTAGCCTAACACATGATTTTTATAGACTTTACTTAGTTTTCTGATTGAATTTTTCTTTTCAATATGAATGACTAGGGGAAAAGCTATGAAGCCTAGGAAGGACAGAGGAAAATGTGATAGTTTGGAAAGCCCTTTTCTCACATTGATCCTGTTGTAGGTAAATACTTCAGGTACACTTATACAAAGGAGACTGGTGCTCTACATTTAGAGTCTGGAAATAACAGCTTGAGTGTCTCTCATCCAATAGGGGAAAATAAGGTTACTTTTGTAGAAAATTCTCCCCTTGTGACTGATTCTTTAGAGAGCATTAAACCTTCATTATAAATGGTGTATAGTTCACTTGGAGGTAATAGAATGGAATATCATGAAGATGGCATTGGTGAAGGAACTGGTGAGAACAATCCACATCAGAGCTTACTTTTGGGTTTTTGATCATTGATCCCAACACTATTGTTCAAATGAAAATATTCCTTTCTCTGTTCTCCTTCATTTTCATAGTAAGGCTCATGAAGATCCTATTTCTTTACTTTTTGAATTTGATATACTTTCTAAGAGTCATGATTACTATTCATAGGTCCAAAAGCTTAAAATTTTCCCCACTACACTTAAGGACTTAGCCTTGTGCGGGTTCATGGGTTTGAGAGGAAATACTATACATACCTGGGATGGAATGAAGATAATGTTCCTTGGAAAATATCAAGAGTATTGGAAATATTGTGACTTGCAGGATGCAATTTTTAGAATTACACAATATGAAGATGAAAGTCTCGAGGATTACATTGAAATTTTTTTGTACAACCTCCAAAGATCCAAGCATAGATTAGACCCTGAAACTATCAGGACTCTATTTTCACATGGATTTTTGGATGAGTCAATTAATTTTTTTAATTTATTAGGACAAGGATATACATCCCAATTGAATTTTAATCCAGTTTTCCATTTTTGAAGGAAGTATACACGTAGTAAGTCCAGATCTAGTAGGGGTTTGGGATAATTCTTTAATAAATATAAAATATTGAACAATTGGTGCTATTAAAGATGAACTTGGGCATCGAATAGAAGGCCTTAAAATTGAATTGTTGGAAAACTTGAATTTTCAGTAGATGTTTTGAAATTTAAAAATAAAAAAGAAGAAGAACAAGTTGTATTATCTATTTTTTTCCCAAAATGTAGAAAAAATCACCCATTATGTGATTTCCCTATAGATGTCACTAAAATTTTTGTTATTTTTGAAGGTCATAACTCTATCGATTAATGTCACTACATACCTAGTTTTAAGGAAATCTTATAGTAAGCACCTCATTTGTTTCATGCAATGGGAGAGAGGAAGCCATGGAAATAGGAAATTTAAGCCATGCATCCCGAACATATACCATATTTTCCTAGTTTTAATGGTCACCAATAACACTCAATTCAGAATTTGATTTTTTCTACACCATGGAACGCGTAGCCCCAACAATTTTTCTAAAATACCCTTTGGAAACAAGGGTGGATAGGGCCTTCACATTCTTCTTTATCATACCTGATTCCACCAAATTAGTCCTACACAACACCATTTACGTCATACCCACAAGCTCAGGCTTCACAACCAACTTCTTTGCTGCAAAATATGTAGCCTATGCCACCCTGGTTACCATTTCCTCCACCATTTATGCCACCACAATTCCCCATGTAGAAAATTCCCAACCCTAATAATAAAGCGATGTAGAAAATTATTCTTGTTGAAATTCCCCCTTTCCCTACTTATTATATCATGTCAGTTGAGTTCCATGACCTTCAACGAAGATTGGGAAGGTCATAGAAAAAAAAAACAACCTTTAGCTATCCTTTAGGAAAAACATGAGGAGGATACTCCTACCCATTTAAATGATAATATTGTACCACCTACCCCTACACACTTAGAGGCCTTAGCTTCTTCTTAAAAATCACCTCCCTACAAGGAGAGGTTAGGTTTGGAGAAAATTGATCCTACCCATGAGTTTCGCTTGCCTTGGAGCTGAGGAATATTTGCATTAAATTTCCTCAACTGCAAACTATTAAAGAGATTCCCATCTAAGCTAAAACCATTCAAGAACTTTGCATCAAGAATCTAGGTGAAAAGATCACAAAGCATCACATTATGTTATTTTTTGGAAAGGAAGTTGAGATAATGACATGGCATACTTTTTTTGAGATAAATATAGACCCTGGAAACCTAGTCATCTTTGTCTAGATCAGTGGAATCCTTGTCCTAAATTTTATAATTGACCTTCTAGAGACTATCAATGTGATGAATGAACAAACCATGAAGAAACTTGGGTTGAACCACATTCATCCAACACCTACTCTCTTATATCTTGCTGACAAATTAAAAACCAATCTAGAGGGTGTTATGTATCATGTGATCATCTCCATTGACTCATGGGAGTGCCTCACAGAATTTATAGTCCGTCAAACTAAAAATCCTATTGGGGAATTATTTTTTTTTGGATGGCCATGGATCACAACGACTGAAACTTATATTGGTTTTCACTTTGATGATATGTTTATCACAAATGGGGATTCAAGAAAGAAGGTCACCATTTATCCTCTCACTAGATCCATTTAGGAACATCATGACACACCATGGTTAGAAGATAGTAGTAGTTATGAGGAGACTCAATCAATTTTTGTTATAGACTGGGTTTCCCAGTTCAAGGAATGTACTCAAGAAAGTCAGACTCATCACTTTCTCATTAACTTGGACACCTTGCAAAATTCTATATTTTTCTCTCATATTTTTAGACTGGGTTTCCAAGATAGTTTTGATCTGGAAACCTCACCATCATTACATAAATTAGCGACCACCATGGATACTTTTTTCACTGTGGAAAACACCCTCCAAAACTTTGCATACACTTAAATTTTGGAGCCTACCATTGATCTTGCGATCGGTCGTTCCATAGTCACTTATTGGTCATCTGATGATTTTGAGCTAACTCTTGGATTGGAAGTGTTGAAGTCACTTGCACACACATTACCATTTCGCAATAATTTCATGAGCACATTATTCTATGAAATATTGTAAAATTATAGTTCATTCCATCAGGAATATAGCTGTGCAATTTCCAATCCATGTTGATAGTCAATGCGCTATGATAATGACAATTTCTCACATTCTAGTTGTGTTGTACTTCCATTTTTGTGATTTTTGCAAACTTTTGCTTTCGCTCACCATCGTTTTTGAAAATGTCGTTTTCATGCTTTTGGTTATCAATTTTTCTTCCTTTACACTAATTAGTGTCATTTTCACATTATGTTTTCTCTTGCATGTGTTATTTTCACTGTCATCCACATATTGCAAGAATCGTTCATACTTTAGCAATTCATGAATTTTCACATCTTAGTTGTCACACGATGGGTGCATGTTTGCTATGGTTGCTTCAAGTGGTTATATTTGTGTAAAATATTTGGTATAAACATGTAAACATCATTTTTACTCATTCCCAAACTTTTAACCATTTTCACACATGTGTCACCATGGTTGTCACAAAGCGTATCTTTCGTGTCACACTTCTCATAACCTGTCGTAAAACTATCACACTGAGAGAAATGATTTGTTCATGTGTTTTGGATGATCTATGTTGTTGAGTCTTAAAAATATTCTAAGTGTGTGATCACATTCAAGGTTTATCACCATTCACACTGATCTCACTAATCCCACACTTAGCCATTTTCAGAAATAACTTCCCAAACAGGAAACCTAACTTCACTTGACCTTCCCTAAGTTGCGCATTACACAGTCTCAGTCCTTTAGTTCTGACATTTCTTATAGCTAGTACTCAATGTGTATTTCCTTCCTCTCAGGACTGATGTACTGCATCATTTTTGTGCCTTAGCCCCAAACTTGACCTCCAAAACTACGGAACCATGACTCCGAGCCTGCCTTCAACTGCATACTTTAAAAATTCAATCCTCAAGCTGAGTCATTAAGCATTTTAACTATGCAGTAGCCCTGCCTGCCTTGTCTCCTAGAACTACACACACTCAGTGTCCATCCCCTCAGTCTATCTCAATGGCTCCCATAATTGTGCATTTTTCTCCCTCAGTCTAGCTTGAACTGTGTGGTTTGCAGTTTGAAGGCTCAAGTCTCATCCCTAAGATCTTGAAATACGTAATTGTGCAGTCCCCTGAGCTCATTTGTCCTCCAGAATTGTGCAATATGTTGATCTAGTGCTTGTTCCTCGAACTTGTGATCCTAAGCTCCCAGGTTGCACAATTTTTTTCCTCAGCCCATCCTGAGCTCCCAAGCTCCACATTTTTATTCCTCAGCCCATCCTGAACTGTGCATTGCGCAGTATCAAGGATCAAGATTCACACTTGACTTCCTAAGTTGCGTAACTGTCCATTTTTTGAGCCTCTTGCCTAGATTGTCTTCTGACTCAGTCAGTGGATCAATGTGCAACATCTTATACTAGGGGTTTATCAGACTAATTTCATCTTTTCATGACTGAATTGCAGATACAAGTACTCTATCATGCTATGAAAATATGATGAAGAAGGACACGAAGAAGGAGGATATGCTAGAACACACATATAAAGTTGTAGAGATAAGATGATCATCCGGTGAGAAGACAAAGGGACATGGAACTTTAATGGAAGATGAAGATCAATATTACATTGAAGAATCCGCATCATCAAGTCATGAGGAGGAGGAAAAATAAGAACATGTACCATATGTTCTACAAGACCCAAAAAAATAATTAGGAAGAAGGACAACTACGGTCACATCATCATGCAATCCATGTCATCAGTGTCATATCATGTCCTATCACAAGTCATCATATGCCACATCATTATTGATCATGTAAATTTTATTCAAATGTATTGTAAAGTGGAAGTCCAAAGGACACACATGGAATATGAAGATTCATGCAAGTCAAAAATTCATATGAAGTCTAACAGTAATGAGGGTATTTAAAGAGTCACAAGGAGGGTGAAGCATCACCCCCTAGTTATATATACACACTCATTGTATGAGAAAAGGAAATTTTCACCTTGGCTCCTCCCACCAAGAATTAGAGAGATAGCCTAGTTCTTTTGAAAAGAAAGTAGTTTCTCCAATGATCCAATACTAGCGCTAGTGGTTTTCAATGTATAAATATGTCCTGGAACTTTCACTTAATATCAGAAGCCCTATGGGCTTGTGCGTTCTTCATGCATGGATTATGGATATTTGTAAGACTATTTTGTAAATTTTTGCAATTCATGTTTGATTTCATTTGTGCTAAATTAGTTGAAATATTTTCCTTATTTTGGTACTTATGATATTTATAATGTGTTGTAATTGCTATTACCATTTTCACATTCTTGTGGACTATTCCACTAGATATTAGAAAAATATTCCTTGTCGTATTGGTTTCAATGACAGTAGCATCTCTTTGTAATATTCCGCTTGATTTTGTATGGACCCTTCTTGTTCATATGTGTCTCTACTAGGGTGGTACTACTAACTCTCTCTTAGAGGCTCACTTTTCCTCCCCTTCATAGTGAAATAACTTTAACAAAAATGCGATCGAATACGGACCAGGCACATCCCCCTTTCTTTTCGAAGGTGCATGTGCACTCCTCTCTCTTGCTAACAGTTAGAGTTAAGGAAAATATATAAGATATATTACAATCAGGACAATACTACAGATGGGGATCCTACTCCAAATGCTTTGAGGTCTAATTGGGACACCACATTAGGGACACCCTTTGGTAGACAAATTTCCAGCACTATCAACAATGGAACTAGAAGGAGGGCCAAATGATAGGCTGTGCTTGTTGAGTCTCGTTTGAATCTCTTATTCAGAATGGTTCTTCCCCAAATCAAAATCCTGATTTTTTTTTATGAAGAGCTTAATCTTACCATCCTTGTGGAAGATATTCATAACCTATCCCAATTTATGTTTCATGGCAAGGCTAAATTAACTTTCTGTGAACATATATTTCAGGTTGTCCATATTTTCTTTTCTCACATAATATACTGCAAGGATGTCATGGCTATATTATTCACCCTAAAATTTGAAGGTCACGTTAATTGATGCTGTCATACATTACCCTCTGCTTCTATCGATTCATTTGACCAGATTGCAAAAGATCCTCATAAATCATTTGATAGGTATAATCACTAAATTGTTTGTAGAAGAATCAATCTCTTAAGAATGAATCCTAATGAATCAGTTGAGGATTTTTTTATCGATTCCATCACCTTTTATATGAAAGTACGGAAGAATATTTGAATCGGTATTTTTTGAAACAAGATTTTGAATTCTTGGTTCTTATCTCTTTAAGTGGTGAACTTGAACCCCCTGATTTTCCCACTCCCCCAACTCTTATGAAACATGAAACTCCTCTAATTTCAGAGGAGGAACCTACTATTTGTTTTGTTCCTTATCCTCATTTTCCAATTCTTATGAGTGTGCCTCCTTGCGATGATAATACTGTTGGGAGATATACTAGTAAAATTCCTAATCTATATTCTCATTCTTCTTCAGCTTGTCATAACTTAGATTCAATGGAGGAAATTCCATAATGGATCATGAATCGTATGGTGAAAACTAACTCCTCCATTCTAAAATAAGATGTTACTATTCATAACTCTAGTCTTGAATATGATAGGGATTTCAATTATCCTCTGTCTTGTTATGCTCCTATACCAATAGGTGTCAATTATCATGATTGACTTGATGGGATATGTAATATGTTCATACCTTTCTTTGTTGCAAAGGTTTTCCATATTGTCAAAAAAAATAAAAAATGTAAAGAGGGTGTACCCTAAAAGAAAAATCAAAGGGTGAAAAGAATAAAATGGCCAAAAAAGTAAAATAAAATGAACCCCACCAAAAGAAAGGCTAAGGAAAGTGTGCAAGTCTAAATTCCACTACTTTTTTCTCTTATGTAATAAAAAATTGTGTGCAACTTGTTTCTTATGCCACAATTGG
The DNA here is from genome assembly GCA_034641835.2 of Pinus albicaulis. Lineage (NCBI taxonomy): Eukaryota > Viridiplantae > Streptophyta > Pinopsida > Pinales > Pinaceae > Pinus > Pinus albicaulis. The sequence goes on along the minus strand of CM076575.1, from coordinate 1,944,570,357 downwards.
TGAACAGTCAAATAGCTTAAGCTTGGCTTGTTCCTGTTTGAATGGTATGTTTTATAGATAGAGAATAAAATCTGACCAAACTGTTTAATCTTGGTAGATAAGTAGATAGGTAGAGTAAATATAAGGAGCTCAATAGCTTAATCTGAGCCCTTGGATGTAATAAGGTTAGACTTAGATAGATTTCTACATGTAAAAGAAAAGAAAGTCTGATAAGGGTTTTCCAGTCTAAATGCACCCTAATAAAGAAGAAAAAATGTCAGGTTAAAGTAGGTAGGGTAGGTAGATGATGTTACAGAATTACATGTGATGGATAAGGACTCTAAATATGTTAATATTTATTTTCATTACAAAGTGCAAGGTAGAACATTACACTGAAGGAATTTCAAGAAAGACAAAGTCAAATGATTAACTTCCCTTCTCATTTTTCCCTAAAAAATTCACTAATTTCCCCTAAGTACTAAGGCATTTAAAAATTAGAGGGGATCAAGGCATTTCCTTGACTTTTTAAGGGACCGGACCCTTGACCCAATAATTTAAAAATCCTAAGTACTTAAAACCATCCATAAGTCATTCATTTACTTTCGTAAGTCTTTTCCTAAGTAAAATCTTATTTTACTTAGAAAATTGCACAATATCCCATTAAAAAACCTTTTTCATTTAAGCCTAAGTTAAATACACAATCCTAATGTTTTTACACTTAGCGCTTTTCATTCATTTTGACCTTTTAATTTTTAACTTATATTAATTAATTCCCCTATAACATCTACCCATTCCCGTATTACTATAACTATATAAAACCCCCAAATATTACATATCCTGCCCCTTGGTTGAAATATAACCATAATACAGGATTAATTTACTCCCACGGTTAATTAATAACTTGCCCAACCAATCATATTTGTACCGATATGATTAAATAATATTTTATTGTATTAGGCCCGCCCTTATTAAACACCCATCATCTCGCCTTCCCGACAACCATTTGATTAAACACCCTACATCCAATGACCTTCGTCCATATAGCATCGCCCTCCACGACTGAACGGTAGCGCGCGATCGTTCAGTGGTTTTGCAAACAGTGCCTTGCCACGCGTCATTAGATATATGCAATCTCTGGCTCCCGGTCGAACACCACCCATCCCCAAAAGCGGTGCGATACATACTGATTACCTCCTTTCGCATACGAAAAACTATTTTTTCCCACGTACATCATCCGTCTGAAATAACAAAACCCCTGCTAACCTTGAATTTTTGAATAAAACAAACAAATGCACGTTATTCTCATCATTTTATGCTGCGACCAGTGCTCCCATTCAAAAAATTTCAAAATCAGTTGTTGAATATTTCCAACCGCCACATTGCTAAAAAAAATTTAGCTGAACCAGTCGGTTATTGTCTGCACCTATTTTCGCTCTATTCAACTCCCAAAACATGTATTTATCCAATTTCCGCTGAACCCTGCAAGTCTTGGTTTTTACTTTAATTCCATAGAAAAATACTAAAAAATAATACAATTCGGTCTTTGTTTCACCCCATAAGTTCCCAGACCTGTAATTTGGCACATTTTTCAACTCAAAACCCAAATTCCTTTCTGAATCCACAAGAACCAGAAATGGAAACCCTTGTGGATTTGAATTTTGCACCTCTGAATTCCCCCCATAAAGATTTAGACTATCTGCCTCTAGCGGATAAGGATTTCCAGATAAACGACCTCATCTTTAGCGAAAATCCTCTCAGATTATTTTTCCAATAATTGCTCAATCCATCAATGAAATGTTACAATTTCACCCCGGTCAAGCCCTGAATCCCCTTTGCATGGGAGATTTACTTGAAAAATCCACAAATTTATCCCAAGAAGAACTGAATCGCCTCTGTCAAACTTTCATGCTACAAGAACATCAACCCAAAGGCCCCCCTCCTTATGGACATACCTTTATCATATATATGGGAAGACTCATAGTCAATATGATATCTTCAGTAATGGGATTCAACACTAGTGAATACGTTGATAAGTTAACCCTAGTGTTGTTATCAATTTTTACTCCTGGACAGCCCCCTGCTGTGAAATATGACTTTTCCTCTTACATTGCTGATAAGATTCATGACCAGTTCATAAAACTAGAAAATGAAAGAGTTTTCAAATACTCCACTTTTATATACCATCTTATGCTCTCTTATCAGTTAGATAATTTCCCCTTTCCTGTCAAGAAACTTGACACCAAAGGAAATCCAAGATCTGTAATCTTCTAGTCTACAATCTTCCATAATTCCTTTGAGTCTCCTTACTCTTACAATGAAATCATTGACCTATTTTTTCACCCAATAGCCACCTTATTAACAGGAGTTTCCCATCCTAGGGTCAATAGTGATATGAGGAAAATCCTCCAACTCTCCAAGAAATACAGGGTAGGTGATTGGTACCTATACAAAAACCATACAAAAATTAAGATATATGGGTGTGAGGTCTGTCCTTTCAAGCTACCAAAGTATGTTCCAATGAGGCTCTTTGCCTTAGAATACTTCAGACAAATGATAAATTTAGACCTAGTCCATTTTTATAATGCCAAGAAGAAAGCTAAGCTCAGAATCAAGAGTCAATTAGGCCCTTTTGTTTGTAATATTAGGGATGCAGGGAAAGAAGCGGAAATAATTCTAGAATATTATCTCAAGTCACAAAAAAGTTTTTGGTGGGTACCTTATGACCCTATCAGCTTTATATGTGATAGGAGAATGAAAAACAGATTGTCAGCATACCTTCACCATAGGATTCTAGAGATTGAACAATTTGCAAACATGGATGAATGGATGGAAGGGACCCTAGTAGAAAAGGATAGTGAACAGGTCAATGTTGAGAATGTTATGAAAGATCTTGAGAAAACACTTGACCTGGATTCTCTTGGGCAGGTAGAAAGACCAAGAATTTTCCCCTCCTCTACTGGAACCTTTTAGCAAAATTTACAGGAAACCAACACACCAGCCACATCAACATCCAAAGGTAAGGAAAAAGAGATCATTACATAGGCTACAGAGAAATTCATAATGTCTGAGAAACCTAAAACTTCCAAGGAGCAGGCCCAAATACAGAATTCTCCCACTTAGATTAATGTGGCAGAAACTCCAATCTTGCAAACTCCCCTAAATGAGGAAAGAAGTAAAAGGAGAGATGCAGAAAAATCTACCCCTATTAGTGGACCTTTGGAACAGCCTGGTATCAAAAGGCAAAGATTAAATCCTCTCTCAGAAGAAGAATTTGTTGAAGAGACCACAGATAGTCAGAGGAGAGAAGGGTTAGATAGCCAAAAAACATTCACAATTAGTGGGACATCCACCAACTCAGAGAGAAAGGAGCTAGAAAGACAACAAAGTGCATAGGTTTCATCCTTTAAATCACCATTGAAGGATGCTTGGGATATTAAGAAGACATTTATAAACATAAAATCCAGAAATGATCCATTAAGACTTCAAGTTTATAATCAATATTTGAATATGGCCCCCAAAAATAAACAAAGATTGATGTCAGCCTTTGACATTCAGGAAGGTAAAATGGTGACGAGTCATTTCAAACCTAAAGTGCATCAGCCTCAAACAACAACAGACTATGTTAGAACCAATTTTGAAGTCATGGCAAAGGATATTCATCCTTTGGATCAGATTGAATTGCACAAAAAAACTAGAGAGATGATTTATTCAACCTTGACTGGTAAGTCAATGATGACCCAAAGATTACAAAATTCCTTGGATAATACATCTACTCAACTGCATCTAGAGAAAGCTTCCTCCCAGGCCAAGCATAACAGAATAAAAACTTTGGAAGAAATAATTATTGGATTGGGTTATAATCCCAAAGATGTTAAGGCTACAGAAGCCTTGATCAAAAAGAAAGATGATGATATTGTAGCCCTAAGGAAATAGTTAAAGCTGCCACCTTCAAGGCATCCACAGACTGTTGAGGTCATAAAGAAAAAATCTGAAGAAGAACTAATGGATTTTCTCTTAAAACTTAATGATAAACTAAATGAAACTGAACAAGAACTTGAAAAATCATTAAAGTAAAAGCAGGGAGAGTCGACCTCTCAACATCCCAATGTGATACCAGTAGTCTCAACAATAGTCCCTTCTACCCTTGTAACAACACTAGAATCAAATATCACAGTAGCCACAACAGAAGTGGTTATAGGTACAACAACAACAGGGCAGTCAGCGAGACTAGCACAGGGTAACACTGCCAATTTAAGCACAGAGGAACTAATAAAATCAATGGAGGAATTGAAACTCCAAGTTACAGAGCTCCAGAAAGAAAAGGTACAATTTACTACCTTGGAACAAAAGTATGATCTGTCACAGATAAATGTTGCAGAAAAGACAATAGAGATCAACAGGTTAGAAAAATTGGTGAAAGCATTAGAAAAGGATCTCACATTGGAGAAAACTTTGAACGAAATCAAGAAAATTCTTTGGGACAACATCATTCAATCAATAGATGATGTCTGGCCATCAATCAAAATAATGTATGAGAAAAATGATATAGTTAAACTGGCTCTAGAAGAAGTTCAAAAGGGAAGGGAAGAATTAGGAAATATGCCTGAAGAAGCCAGCAAGCTGATATAGTTTTTAAATACCAAGAACAAATATTAGCTTGAAGAAATAGGCATTCAAGACAGAACAGGGACAATTTTAGAGATAAAAAATGTTTTTACTAAAAGAACTCTGATGCAAAACTTAGAAAGAAGGTGCTATGATATGCAGGAAGAAATCAATGCTTTTACGAAAAAATTTGATATTTTGCAGAGTAAAGGGTTTCCAAGTCCTTTAATTATTCCTGATAAACTAACGAGTCATCAAAGTTATGTTGGAAAATTGAATAAGTATGCAGACAACTAGGCAAGTACATCGACAAGTTCATCAGCAGCAAAAGCGTTGCCTACGGGAAAAATTCTTTATGACAGTCTGGAAAACTTGTTTTATCTCGAACATGAGGTGAAACATTTATTTCCAATACATCCTACCTTTTTTAGATACAAAGAAACTGATGAGACCCTGAGAAATATTCAAAGAACCAGAATATCAGAAGCACAATGGTGGGAAGACATGTTGGACATTTTGTAAAAATATCCTTGGATGAATTTTGGTTATTTAATACAGTAAGTAATGGTGAAAAGGATAAACAGAGATCAAATAGGTCAAAGTGTATCCGTACAGATAAAGAGTATCAGTAAAACAAAGAATCCAGCACAGAATTACCAAAGAAGACAGTAGCAAGCCTAATCATAGGGCCTGCCTCCAACACACTCACAAAAATAGGAATATCACAACATCGGTTTACTTCTTCTCCTATCTACGAGACTATCTGTCTCTATTTTCTTGTAACTTATTCATGAGCCATCCTAAAATATATCTCACTCTGTTAGGAGATATTTTTTGTAATTTTTTATATAAATACTCCCTCAATTATAGTATTGAAGGGGGTGGATTCTTAGACTTTTTTGTAATATTGATTATTTTGGAATAAAGTGTTGCTGGACAAATTTTGCGTGGCTAGCTGGATAAATAATTGACGCAAAGGGATTTTCACAGGATTCTTGAGTCAGACAATGGATCAATAAGTCTTCTATCTCTTTTGTTTTAAAGTTTTATATTTGTTTATTATACGATCTATGTTTCATATCTGAATGATAAATGAAAAAGAATAATTCAGAAAGTGCTTGAGTGCAATCTATTTTCAATCGTTGTTATTCTTAATGTTTTCCTCTGAACTAGTATGAACAGTGAATTCTTAATTACTTCTGTTTCCTAGTTTATTCATTTTTGATTATTTGGTAAAGAATTATTAATTTCTCTTTATTAATAATCATTCAAGTTCCCTCTTTCGAATATGTTGAAGGATTCTTAATTTCCCTACACCCATTTTGAGTCCATTCCATTCATTTTAAAACTTTAATTGTTCCCTATTTGATTACCTTGCTCTATGAAACCATCCCTTGTTAAGAAACTAAATCTAGTTAAGCCATATTTCTTTGACTCCATTAGCCCAATGGCCTAAAATACTCAGTCTTACCCCTCTTGTTGGGTATATGTTATATTCTTTCCACGACTAGCCCCACGCATTGTATGTTGCACCGAGCGCAGTAGGGGGGTCACAAGGGGGGAGGCAGCCCCCACTGTTGGGGTCTGGGGTAGCGCCCCGACGAAATTTTTTTTGGTGTGCGGACCCACTCATAGGCAAACCCACCCATGGTTTGTGCATTAGTTTGCACATGGTTTTGGGGTACGATGGTTTTTGGCCCCTGGTATTTTTTAGATCCGGTCAAGGGAACTACGGTTATGTTCTAATCTAGGGTTAATGGATTGGGGTTTATTTATGCTTTGGCATGTATATATATGTGTTGTAACACTAAAAGGAATATAATGAAAAATCAAGCTGGTCATCCCAATTTGGGATCCAGGGGAAAATCTCTGTGTTTATCTGTTTTATGTTTTATGCTCTCGCTATTGTTTATTTTATGTTATAAGATTCGTGTGTAGATAATTTATATTCAGGGTTAAAACCTACACCTCTTATATTGAATTCCATCACCCGAACACAATCAAAATCCCTAAACTTTCATAACTAGCCTAATATCTTTCAAAAAACAAAGCTAAAACTTAAAGAGAGAGCCCTCTCTGGGTACAGATTGGCTAGATTCTGTACCTAAAAGTTGGTTTGTGGTTACCTCGGACCCCTTTTCTCTTCCTAATAGCTTCAAGGAAAATCTGAGTGATAACATAGTAGTGACTCTGATAGGGATCTGAATAATTTTCTTGTTACTATTGTTTACATTATAAACTACAGACGTAGCCCGAAGTTAGCCAGGTACCCTTTGAATTTCTCTTGCTTTGACATTGAATAAGTAAATGAATGTTGCTTCAGTCTATCTCTGGTCTAGTTTATGAACTGAACATCTAGTTTCAAACACTTGATCAATTCCTCTAGTCAAATAAATCTTTAAGAAAAATTAAATCTAATATCTAAATCCTCTTAAAGAGATTTTTGAAGTTGTATTGTTAATTCCAGTATACCAGGGCTAATCCTAATCCAAATCCACCGCTTGTGTTTGAAAATCCTAATCTGATCCCCAAAATTCTTAGGAGACAGGAAAGCCAAGAGAGTTATGCTAGCTTTCGGCCTCTCTATAGATCAATATCCTGTCATGTGAAGTGGATTTACCTTGAAGACGAACCCTTTGTTGAGCTATTTGAAACTTCTTTATCTGTAACTTTTTTTGAATCTGATTTGGCCCACTTGATTCAAGACCCAGTATTTATTGAAGATTTACAACTTGAATTTGTTACTTCACATCTTGAAAAACATTTGCAAAACTCTGTACAATCTGAGCTTTCCTCTAAAGGAACACCAAATCTTTCTGTGATCACTACAGCCTCTCCAAGTTCATCAACATTTCCTCAAATATCTCAACCTCAAACCACCCCTTCTACTCCTCCATCCACCACTCCTAGATCAACCTCAGCGGTTGTTTCATCACTACCTATTGTAATGGCAAACAGATATGCTCCCTTGGTATCACCAACCAATCTGGGGGCTATGCCCCAAGACTACCAAAGTAAAATCACTCCATTTGATGGTTCTGGTACCTACACTGCACAACAGCATACTAAAAAAATGACTGATTATTTTGAAATATATAAAATATATGCTGATGATGTAAGAATGAGAATATTTGTTCAAAGTCTGACTGGAGAAGGTAGAAGCTGGTTTAGAACCCTTCCTACAAACAGTATCATTGACCCAGAAGCCCTTTATAGAACATTCTTAAATAGATGGAAAAAGAAGAAGGACCCTCTCCAAATCTTATCAGAATATGAAAACCTGAAAAGAGGAACATAAGAAACTGTGCAAGATTACTGCACTAGGTTCAATAATGTTTACAATGCTATCCCCAAAAACCTCAGACCTCCTCCAAATTTAGCATTAATCAAATTCCCTGATGGATTTGATTCTGATATGGCATACCAGCTTAGGGAAATATCTCCTCGGAATTTAGAAGATATGCAAAGTATAACTGTTAGTTTTGAATCCAACCTGATATCCAAATGAACTAAAGCTAGAAGTGAAAGGAGGATACCATTAAAAGAAGAACCCTCAGAATTTGAACATAAACTGGATTCTATTATTAAAGGGATGGAAAGGCTAGGAGATAGAGTAGAAACAATTGAAAGGAAATCTCATTGGGATGGTCAACCGAGAAATACTGGGAGAAATCCAAATTTCAGAAAGAACCAAAACCAAAACACTGGAAAGACTGGTCCTGACCAAAACATTATGCCTCCATTCCAGGAAAATTACGCTAAAACTTCAAATTCTGATGAACCAACATAAGATACAACCATAAACTTAATGGGACTCAATAATGAACAACAGGTTTTCTTGACCCAAGAGGATCAAGAAGCTTACATTCTCAAACAATTCCAGACTCAGTCAGGAGAATCATTTGACTTCAAGGAGGGATATGATACAGCCATTTATGAAGTTCACAAGCAATATAATCCAAGGATAAGAAGAATCAATGTCCCTGAAACCAATAAACAGAAAGCTACAAAAAAACCCCTCAAAGGTAAAACCAATACTACCCCTGTAAATATTCTTTCTAGATCAGATCCTAATCCTTCTAATCCAATTATTGAAGATGTATCCGATAATCAACCTAATAAACAACTCTCTAATACTCTTCCTCCCAAAGGAAATGTAGAAGAACCTCCAGAATTTGATTTGGAAAGAACCTCAGCCCACAACCCCACTCCTGAGAAGGGGAAAAATACAGAAAACACAGAAGATAAAGAGAATTCAACTCTCTGAAATACAAGAATTCAGACTCAAAAACCTTTTGATTTGGAGGCTAAAGTAGGAAAATTAAAAATAGGTGTTCCATTGTATGAATTAGCTAAACATGATGTCTACCGAAGTCAAATCAATAGATCACTCAATATCATTGGAAGTGAAGACTCAGTAAACGTTTTTTATGACCAACTGAAATTACTCTTTGGCCCTAAAGTAAATGGAAAACCTGTTAATGGAGGAACTCCTCCATTCTATATAATTTTAAACATTCATGATAAAATACTTCATAATGCCATGCTTGATTCCAGGGCATCTCACAATTTAATGCCTAAATCTGTAACGGATAAATTAAACCTATATATCACCAAGCCATACCATGATCTCTTTTCTTTCAATTCAAGTCAGGTGGGATGTTTAGGATTAATCAAAGACTTGTGTGTTTCACTAGTTCAATAGCCTGCAAAAACAATTTTTATGGACATAGTAGTAGCAGATATTCCTCCATAGTATGGCATGTTATTGTCCAGGTCTTGGGGTGCAAAGCTTCAAGGATATCTTCAATTGGACATGTCAGATGCTAGTATTTTAGTGTTCGACCACCCAAAGAAACTATACAGAGAAACTTTAATGAAATATGTAGTTAGTAGTCAGGAGAAACCTGAAAATTTCTCCATCTACTCAGTACACTTTGATATGGATTCATTTATTCTTTATAATGCTGAAATTGATCCTCCCACTGAATTATAAGTTTTAGTAGCATAGCCAAAATAAATTACAAATGAAAAATCTAGTGTTCAAATCCAGGAAATCTCTGAGAACAATGAAACATCAAATACCCAAGAGAAACAAGAAGGAAGTAAAGAACTAGATCTGACTGCTAAAGATTTCCTGAGACTCCTGCTACCAATTATGAACATGAAATTTTTTGGCACTTAGAATTTGATGGTTCAGTTAACAAATTAGGAGCAGGAGCAGGAGTTTGGGTGCACAACCTTGAAAACAATCATGCTGAAGGCCAGGCCAACATATTAAACTTTAAGTGCACCAATAATATGGCAGAATATGAAGCTCTTTTGCTAGGTCTTAAACTTGTCAAAAGATTAGGGGCAATTAGAGTATCTGTCATAGGAGATTCTGATTTAATCATTCAACAAATCAAAGGACACTATGTAACAAACGATCGCAGACTAAGAGAATATAGAGGAATAGTTGTAGAGATACTTAATACTTTTCTACAAGCTCAGCTTGCTAAAATCCCAAGAAAACAAAACTTGCATGCCCATAGTCTGGCAATGTTTGCCAGCACCTGTAAATTACCATTCGAACCTAATCATCAGTTCACAACTGAGATTAGACACAGACCAACCATACCTAACAATTTTAAGAACTGGGAAGTGTTTGCAAGTGATGAGCAGATTAACAATTTCTTAACCCTAGAGGAATAATTTTCTAACAATAACATAGATGTAGATACAATCATTGAATTTGATCAAACAATTGAGCAAGAAACAGACATTTCAGAAGAAAGTGCAATTCAAATGCTTCATCCAACAAAGTTCACCAAAAAAGAAATGCAGGATCTTAAACAAATGGATGTTGATGAGATTATGGAAGGAGAATCTGAGTTCATTAAATTAAAAGAAAATCATTTGCCTAAAGGACTAACTCCTCTAGAAGATCTCTTTGATTCTAATGATATTCCAAAGAAACCTAAGATGGAACCATTAAAAGCAGATATTGAGGAATATAACTTGGGAACTAAAGAAAATCCGAAAATGATAAAGTTATCTAAATCTTTGCCCCCTGACAAAAAACTCAAATATGTTGAATTAGTGAGAGAATTCCAGGATGTCTTTGCCTGGAGCTATGAAGACTTGAAATCATATGACACCTCTATAATTTAGCATACAATACCTTTGAAAGAAAATTAGAAACCATTCAAACAAAAACTCAGAAGAATTAACCCTGTACTACTACCCTTAATTGGAAAAGAAATCAAACGTATGTATGAAGCAGGGATAATTTCTCCCATTAGGTTTTCAGAGTGGGTGTCTAATTTAGTACCTACTAGGAAGAAAACTGGAGAAATGAAATTATGTGTTGATTTAAGAAATGTAAATGAGGTTTCTTTGAAGGATAATTACCCTTTACCCAAGATGGATCACATTTTACAAAGGGTAGTAGGTTCTTCTAGAATTTCACTTCTAGATGGGTTCTCAGGATATAACTAGATTCTGGTTCATCCTGATGACTAGGAAAAAATGACTTTCACAACACCATGGGGCACATTCAAGTATGTTAAAATTCCATTTGGACTTAAAAATGCAGGAGAAACATTCCAACGAGCAATGGACATAGCATTTGCAAAATAAATTCATGATTTTCTTGTTATATATCTGGATGACTTAACTGTTTTTTCTAAATCAGATCAGCAGCATTTGGACCATCTCAAATAAGTATTCCTAAAATGCAGAAAATATGGTATCTCTTTGAATCCAAAGAAGTCATTTTTTGGTCTGGAAGAAGGTAAACTCTTGGGCCATATCATCTGCAAAGATGGTATTAGAATTGATCCTGCTAGAATAGAGGCTATACTACAGATACCTCACCCTAGAAATGTCAAAGAACTTCAAGATTTCTTAGGAAAAATAATTTTTTTGAGAAGATTCATATCTAGCTTATCTGAACTAATTAGATTGCCTAACAATATGTTAAAAAGGGATTAAAGTATTAAATGGGCAGTAGAAGCCGAACAAGAATTTGAAGAAATTAAAATGGCTTTGACCAAAACTCCGGTCCTTACAAGTCCTAATTTGATAGAGACTTCATAATATTTTCATTTGCATTAGAACACACTATAGCAGTTGTTTTATTACAAAAGGATGATCAAGATGTGAGAAAACTATAGCCTTTTTTAGTAAAGCACTAAGGGATGCATCATTAAAATACAATATCATGGAAAAAAAAGATTTTGCACTGGTAAAAGCCATTAAAGAATTTAGAATTTACATATTGTACTCCCATGTGATAGCCTATGTACCAAATGTTGTTGTCAAAGACATCTTAACCCAGGATGGAATTGAGGGCAAAAGAGGTAAATGGATTGCTACCATATTAGAGTATGATATTGAAATAAAACCTACAAAGCTTATAAAGGGATAGGGATTGGCTAAACTCGTGACAGAAACAAATTTTCAAGCCCTGGACATTAATGAAATGGATAACGAACAGGAGATGGAGACTCCAAAAATCATCCAGGCCTTCTTAGATTCACCTTGGTATGCTGATATAATTTATGTACTATTAAACCTAAAATCTCCTTTAGATTTATCCAGAACAAAGAAAAGGTTTTTAAAGATGACACCTTCAAAGTTTTGTATTTTAAATAATGTTCTTTTTTGGAAAAATCGTGAAGGTATTCTATTGAATTTTTTATTAAAAGATGAAGCTAACAAGGCTCTCCAAAAATTTCATGCAGGAGACTGTGGTGGACACCTTTACTGGAAATCAACTACAGACAAGATCCTAAGAGCTGGATTTTATTGGCCAACCTTGTTCACTGATGTAAAGAAATTTGTCACTGCTTGCCATAAATGTCAAATTTTTGAAGGCAAGAGAAAACTGTTACCTTTACCCTTGAAACCAATTTCCACAGAAAAACCCTTCCAACAATGGGGCATGGACTTCATTGGAGAGATCCATCCTCCCTCTTCTGGCCAACACAAATGGATCCTCACTGCCACAGACTATTTCACCAAATGGATAGAAGCAATTCCTTCCAGACAAGCCAATGACACCGTGATTATAGGATTCTTAGAAACCAACATACTATCTAGATTTGGCTGTCCTAATAAAATCATAACTGATAATGCTACTATCTTCAAATCCAGAAAGATGATAAGTTTTTGTAAAAAATACCATATCACCTTAAGCCATTCCATAGTCTATTACCCTCAAGGTAATGGATAGGCTGAATCCTCCAACAAGAGTCTCATTAATATTATTAAAAATTATTGGAGGAAAACAAGAAAAATTGGCACAAGAAACTTACAAATGCACTATGGGCAGAGAGACTCACCACCAAAAAATCTATTGGGACCAGTCCTTATGAGTTATTCTATGGCATGGAGGTTGTATTTCCTTCATCTTTAGAATTTCCTGTAATGAAATTACTTCAAGAAGCTCAGGTTGAACCTAATGATATTCAAAGGAGGATAAACCATACCATCAATCTGCAGCAGACCAGAGAGGAAGTATATGAAAGATCCCAAATATTTCAAGAGAAGCTTAAAAAGACATTTGATGAAAGAACCAAGACAGAAGATTTCCAAATTGGAAACAAAGTGTTAAGATGGGATTCCAGAAGAGAGGATAAGGGAAAACATGGGAAGTTCGACTTCCTGTGGAAAGGACCTTATATTATCTATGCCTTATAGGGAAACAATACATGTTATTTGAAAAACTTGGATGGTACAGAAACTGAAGATGGGCTAATTAATGGTCGAATGTTGAAACATTATTTCAATCCTACTTATTAAGTTATATTGATTTTTAACATGTACATACTATATCCTTTGTAATGTCATAGTTTTGATTGGATAGTAACTTGTTGGAGTTGAAGCCTGAAGAGAAGGCCCTAAGCTTCAAAAATGTCACTATCATACATATAATAAAGCAACAAGTAGAAGAAGATTCCATAGTTCAACCAAAATAATTTTGAGGCCAACTGACCTGTTGTTCTTGACTTTTCACCAGGAAAATCCATCCCCAAGTGGAGTCAGTCTTATGCTCCTATACCAGTAGGTGTCATTTATCATGATTGACTTGATGGGATATGTAATATGTTCATACCTTTCTTTGTTGCAAAGGTTTTCCATATTTTCAAAAAGAATTTAAAAAAAAAATTTAAAAAATGTAAAGAGGGTGTACCTTAAAAGAAAAATCAAAGGGTGAAAAGAATAAAATGGCCAAAAAAGTAAAAGAAAATGAACCCCACCAAAAGAAAGGCTAAGGAAAGTGTACAAGTCTAAATGACACTACTTTTTTCTCTTATGTAATAAACAATTTTTTTGCAACTCGTTTCTTATGCCACAATTGGTGAATAGTCAAACAACTTAAGCTTGGCTTGTTCCTGTTTGAATTGTATGTTTTATAGATAGAGAATAAAATCTGACCAAACTGTTTAATCTTGGCAGATAAGTAGATAGGTAGAGGAAATATAAGGAGCTCAATAGCTTAATCTGAGCCCTTGGATGTAATAAGGTTAGACTTAGATAGATTTCTACATGTAAAAGAAAAGAAAGTGTGATAAGGGTTTGCCAGTCTAAATGCACCCTAATAAAGAAGAAAAAATGCCAGGTTAAAGTAGGTAGGGTAGGTAGATGATGTTGCAGAATTACATGTGATGGATAAGGACTCTAAATATGTTAATATTTATTTTCATCACAAAGTGCAAGGCATAACATTACACTGAAGGAATTTCAAGAAAGACAAAGTCATATGATTAACTTCCCTTCTCATTTTTCCCTAAAAATTTCACTAATTTCCCCTAAGTACTAAGGCATTTGAAAATTAGAGGGGCTCAAGGCGTTTCCTTGACTTTTGGAGGGACCGGACCCTCGGCCCAATAATTTAAAAAACCTAAGTACTTAAAACCATCCATAAGTCATTAATTTACATCCGTAAGTCTTTTCCTAAGTAAAATCCTATTTTACTTAGGAAAATTGCATAATATCCCATTAAAAAACCTTTTTCATTTAAGCCTAAGTTTAATAAACAATCCTAATGTTTTTACACCTAGCGCTTTTCATTCATTTTGACCTATTAATTTTTAACTTATATTAATTAATTCCCCTATAACATCTACCCATTCCCGTATTACTATAACTATATAAAACCCCCAAATATTACATATCCCGCCCCTTGGTTGAAATATAACCATAATACAGGATTAATTAACCCCCACGGTTAATTAATAACTTACCCAACCAATCATATTGCTCCCAATATGATTACATAATCTTTGATTGTATTGGGCCTGTCCTTATTAAACATCCATCATCTCGCCTTCACGACAGTCGTTTGATTAAACACCCCGTATCCAATGGCCTTTGTCCATATCGCATCACCCTCCACGACCAAATGATAGCGCGCGATCGCGGAGTGGTTTTGTGAATAGTGCCTTGCCACACATCATTAGATGTATGGAATCTCTGGCTTCCGGCCGAATACCACCCATCCCCAAAAGCGGTGCAATACATACCGCTTACCGGCTTCTGCATACGACAAACTATCTTTTCCCGCGTACGTCATCCATCCAAAATAACAAAACCCCTGCCAACCTTGACTTTGTGAATAAAAAAAACAAATGCACATTATTCTCATTATTTTATGCTGTGACCAGTGCTCCCATGCAAAAAACGTGAAAATCAGTTGTTGAATATTTCCAACCGCCACATTGCTAAACAATTTTCAGCTAAACTAGTCGGTTATTGTTTGCACCTGTTTTCACTCTATTCAACTCCCAAAATAGGTATTTATCCAATTTCTTCTAAACCCTACAAGTCTTGGTTTTTACTTTAATTCCACAGAAAAAGACTAAAAAATAATACAATTTGATCTTTGTTTCACCCCATAAGTTACCAGACCTGTAATTTGGCCCATTTTTCCACTCAAAACCCAGATTCATTTCTGAATCCCCAAGAACTAGAAATGTAAACCCCTGTGGCTTTGAATGTTGCACCTCTGAATGCCCCCCATAAATATTTAGACTATATGCCTCTAGCGGATAGGGATTTCCAGATAATAACCTCATCTTTAGCGAAAATCCTCTCAGAATCTTTTGCCAATGCAGAGATAATTATCTAAATAGCTCTGATATTTTTGGACTGTGGGAATTCAATCTTCCTATGTATTTTTTACTCTCATTTCATGTTTTTTTGGAAATAATTTATCATTTCCATACTAATTATGATCCTAATCATCGAGCAGTCATGTCCCCAAGTCAAACCATTCTTTTTCCAATAACTGCTCAATCCATCAATGCAATGTTACAATTTCATCCCAGTCAAGCCCTGACTCCCCTTTCCATGGGAGATTTACTTGAAAAATCCATAAATTTATCCCAATAAGAACCGAATTGCCTCTGTCAAACTTTCATGCTACAAGAAAATCAACCCAAATGCCCCCCTCCTTATGGACATACATTTTTCACAGATATGGGCAGACTCATAGTCAATATGATATCTTCATTAATGGGATTCAACACTAGTGAATACGTTGATAAGTTAATCCTAGTGTTGTTATCAACTTTTACTCCTGTAAAGCCCCCTGCTGTCAAATATGACTTTGCTTCTTACATTGCTGATAAGATTCATGACCAGTTCATAAAACTGGAAAATGAAAGAGTTTTCAAATACTCCACTTTTATATACCATCTTATGCTCTATTATTAGTCAAAGAATTTACCCTTTCCTGTCAAGAAACTTGACACCAAAGGAAATCCAAGGTCTGTAATCTTCTGGTCTGCAATCTTCCATAATTCCTTTGAGTCTCCTTACTCTTACAATGAATTCATTGACCTATATTTTCACCCAGTAACCACCTTATTAAGAGGAGTTTTTCCTCCTAGGGTCAATAGTGATATGAAGAAAATCCTCCAACTCTCCAAGAAATACAGGGTAGGTGATTGGTACCTATACAAAAACTATACAGAAATTAGGATATATGGGTGTGAGGTCTGTCCTTTCAAGCTTCCAAAGTACGTTCTGATGAGGCTCTTTGCCTTAGAATACTTTATACAAATGATATATTCAGCCTAGTCCATTTTTATAATGCCGAGAAGAAAGGTCAGCTCAGAATCAAGAGTCAATTAGGCCCTTTTGTTTGTAATACTAGGGATGTAGGGAAATAAGCCGAAAGAATTCTAGAAGATTATCTCAAGTTGCAAAAACAATTTTGGTGGGTACCTTATGACCCTAACAAATTTATATGTGATAGGAGAATGAAAAACAGATTGTCAGCATACCTTCACCATAGGATTCCAGAGATTGAACAATTTGCAAACATGGATGAATGGATGGAAGGGACCCTAGTAGAAAAGGATAGTGAACAAGTCAATCTTGAGAATGTTATGAAATATCTTGAGAAAATACTTGACCTAGATTCTTTTGGGCAGGTACAAAAACCAGGAATTGGTCCCTCCTCTGCTAGAACCTCCCAGCAACATTTACAGGAAACCAGCACACCAGCCACAGCAACATCCAAAGGTAAGGAAAAAAATACCATTACACAGGCTACAGAGCAATTCATAATGTCTGAGCAACCTGAAACTTCCAATGAGAAGGCCCAAATACAAACTTCTCCCACTCGGATTAATGTGGCAGAAACTCCAATCTTGCAAACTCCCCTAAATGAGGAAAAAAGTAAGAAGAGAGACGCAGAAACAACTACCCCTATTAGTGGACCTTGGGAACAACGTGGTATCAAAAGGTAAAGATTAAATCCTCTCTCAGAAGAAGAATTTATTGAAGAGACCACTGATAGTCAGAGGAGAGAAGGGTTAGACAGCCAAAAAACATTCACAATCAGTGGGACATCCACCAACTCATAGAGAAAGGAGCTAGAAAGACAACAAAGTGCAGAGGTTTCATCCTTTAAACCACCAGTGAAGGATGCTTGGGATATTAAGAAGACATTTATAAATATAAAAACTAGAAATGATCCATTAAGACTTCAAGTTTATAATCAATATTTGAAGATGGCCCCCAAAAATCAACAAATATTGATGTCACCCTATGACATTCAGGAAGGTAAAATGCTGATGATTCATTTCAAACCTAAAGTGTAGCAGCCTCAAACAACAGCTAACTATGTTAGAACAAATTTTGACGTCATGGAAAAGGATATTCATCGTTTCGATCAGATTGAATTGCACAAACAAACTAGAGAGATGATTTATTCAACCTTGACTGGTAAGTCAATGATGGCCCAAAGATTACAAAATTCCTTGGATAATACAACTGCATCTGGAGAAATCTTCCTCCCAGGCCAAGGATAACAGAATAAAAACTTTGGAAGAAATAATTATTGGATTGGGTCATAATCCCAAAGATGTTAAGGCTACAGAAGCCTTGATCAAAAAGAAAGATGATGATATTGCAACCCTAAGGAAACAGTTAAATTTGCCACCTTCAAGGGATCCACAGACTGCTGAGGTCATAAAGAAAAAATCTGAAGAAGAACTAATGGATTTGCTCTTAAAACTTAATGGGAAACTGAATGAGACTAAACAAGAAATTGAAAAAGCATTAAAGGACAAGCAGGGAGAGTCGACCTCTCAGCCTCCCAATGTGATACCATTAGTCTCAATAGCAATCCCTTCTACCCTTGGAACAACACTAGCATCAAACATCATAGCAGCCACAACAGAAGTGGTTACATGTACAACAACAATAGGGTAGCCAGAAGGACTAGCACAGGGTAACACTACCAATTTAAGCACAGAGGAACTAATAAAATCAATGGAGGAATTGAAACTCCAAGTTACAGAGATCCAGAAAGCAAAGGTACAATTTACTACCTTGGAACAAAAGTATGATCTCTCACAGATAAATGTTGCAGAAAAGACAATAGAGATCAACAGGTTAGAAAAATTGGTGAAAGCGTTAGAAAAGAATCTCACATTGGAGAAACCTTTGAACGAAATGAAGGAAATTCTTTGGGACAACATCATTCAATCAATAGATGATGTCTGGCCATCAATCCAAATAATGTATGAGCAAAATGATTTAGTTAAACTGGCTCTAGAAGAATTTCAAAAGGCAAGGGAATAATTAGGAAATATGCCTGAAGAAGCCAGCAAGCTCATACAACTTTTAAATACCAAGAACAAATATCAGCTTGAAAAACTAGGCATTCAAGACAGAACAGGGGCAATTTTAGAGATAAAAAAGGTTTTTACTAAAAGAACTCTAATGCAAAACTTAGAAAGAAGGTGCTATGATATGTAGGAAGAAATCAATGCTTTTACGAAAAGATTTGATATTTGGCAGAGTAAAGGGTTTCCAAGTCCTTTAATTATTCCTGATAAACTAATGAGTCATCAAAGTTATGTTGAAAAATTGAATACGTATGCAGACAACCAGGCAAGTACATTGACAAGTTCATCAGCAGCAAAAGCGTTGCCTACGGGCAAAATTCTTTATGATAGTCTGGAAAAATTGTTTTATCTTGAACATGAGGTGAAACATTTATTTCCAATACAGCCTACCTTTTTTAGATACACAGAAACTGATGAGACCCTGAGAAGGCTTCAAAGAACCAGAATACTAGAAGCAAAATGGTGGGAAGACATGTTGGACATTTTGTAAAAATATCCTTGGATGAATTTTGGTTATTTACTATAGTAAGTAATGGTAAAAAGGATAAACAGAGATCAAACAGGTCAAAGTGTATTAGTACAGATAAAGAGTATCAGTAAAACAGAGCATTCAGCACAGAATTACCAAAGAAGATAGCAGCAAGCCTAATCATAGGGCCTGCCTCGAGCACACTCACAAAAATAGGAACATCACAACATTGGTTTACTTCTTCTCCTATCTACGAGACTATTTGTCTCTATTTTCTTGTAACTTATTCATGAGTCATCCTATAATATATCTCACTCTGTTAAGAGATATTTTTTGTAATTTTTTATATAAATACTCCCTCAATTAGAGTATTGATGGGGGTGGATTCATAGACTTTGTTGTAATATTGATTATTTTGGAATAAAGTGTTGTTGGACAAATTTTGCATGGCTAGCTGGATAAAGAATTGACACAAATGACTTTTCACAGGATTCGTGAGTCAAACAACGGATCAATAAGTCTTATATCTCTTTTGTTTTAAAGTTTTAGACTTGTTTATTATACCATATATGTTTCATATCTGAATGATAAACGAAAAATAATAATTCAGAAAGTTCTTGAGTGCAATCTGTTTTCAATCATTGTTATTCTTAATGTTTTCCTTTGAACTAGTATGAACAGTGAACTCTTAATTGCTTATGTTTCCTAGTTTATTCATTTTTTATTATTTGGTAAAGAATTCTTAATTGCTCTTTATTAATAATCATTCAAGTTCCCTCTTTCGAATATGTTGAATGATTCTTAATTTCCCTATAGCCATTTTGAGTCCATTCCATTCATTTTAGATCTTTAATTGTTCCCTATTTGATTACCTTGCTCTGTGAAACCATCCCTTGTTAAGAAACTAAATCCAGTTAAGCCATCTTTCTTTGACTCCATTAGCCCAATGTCCTAAACTACTCAGTCTTACCCCTCTGCTATTGAATTCCATCACCCAAACACAATCAAAATCCCTAAAATTTCATAACTAGCCTAATATATTTCAAAAAACAAAGCTAAAACTTAAAGGGAGAGCCCTCTCTGGGTACAGATTGGCTAGATTCTGTACCTAAAAGTTGGTTTGTGGTTACCTCGGACCCCTTTCCTCTTCCCAACAACTTCAACGAAAATCTGAGTGATAACATGTCCTATATGTACCATGACTCTTTGTACCATGATCCACCTAAGAAAGCTATTCCACCAACTAGTTTTTCACACTTTATTTTTGTGTTATTTGTTCAAATTGTGATCAAATACAATGCATTCACATTACAAGGGTAGAGGACAAGGAAGGTGAAGATTTTTTCGATGTTTCTTCTATTTTCCAAAATCCTCCATGTGAATATGATGCACTTCCATTCTTGGATGATTTTCAATCTACTAGTCTCAATTAGTGAATCAAATGTAATCATTTTTTTCAATAATCAGTAGACTTGGGAAACAATATTTCCAATCATGGTGCCTCTGTTTATCTATGAAATCATGAATGCCCAAGAATATTAGATAATATTTTAGTATCTCATTAATATTTTAATTTAGATCCAGAATCTGATTCAGTCAAAGAATATGCATCCATCAAAACTTCCCTTCCATCTCACTATCCCTTATTTTTCGTAGTTTTTGATGCAAATACTTGCGACATAGATACTCCATGCTCTTTAGGTTCTTCATACGATGATTTTTATTCTCAATTGACACAATATGGTGAGATTTTCAATGATGAAATTGAAAACAATCAAATCATTGAGTACTCTTCCCATCCCTCATCATCTCTTCTCTTGCATGAAGACAACTCTTCAAATCAACTTGCTCATGAAATCCCCCCCATTCATTTATCTTTGAATTTTTGATGAGAAGAATCTTTTGACTTGAGTTATATGGTTGTTGAAGTTGAAAAATCCAGTAAAATAAGTGGCAGAGATGGCTTCCATTCGGTGAGAAATGGCCTTATTGAAACTAATAGTAGCAACTATCCTCAAACCATTCATGATCTGTTTCAAGCTTCAAAATGAAATTTTGCAATCTTGAAAAGTTCTGGGACCTACCACAGAGTCAAGTCACTTCTAATTCCATTGATGGTTATGTCAGGATATCACGACTTTGGTGAGACCCCCAAACTAAGTCAGATCTACATTGGAGAACTTTTGAGGTCTAAAATGGGCCTCCTAAGATAAATGTAAAACCAAAATAAACTTTATAAGGAAAAATAGGATTCAAGATGATGATGTCAACCATGGGGGACGATTCACCATTTTTGGGGTAAAAAAGTAAAAAGATTAAGAAATAATACAATAATTAAACTCAACTTATCTTCCTAAGGTTTTACTCAAATTTCGAGCAGGAGTACTTGTTGGATGAAAAATTTAATTCCTCATCCAAGGAGTACCCATTTTACATACTTTTGATGGACCCCACTACACGAAAATGAGAAATACATGAAAATATGTGATTCTAATCACATTTTTCATGTAGCAGGGTACATCAAAAGTATGCGATATGGGTACTCCATGGATGAGGAATCAAATTTTGCATCCAATGACTAGTCCCTCTAAAAATTTGAGTAAACCAAGAGGGAGATACGTTGAAAAGACGAGTTGAAAAAATAACTTTTTTCCTTTTTCCCTCTAAAATTTGATGATGGAATCTAATCTTATTTTACTATTTCCACTATTATTTTATAATTTCCTTAGGAGGCCCATTTTAGACCTCAAAATTCCCCTAATATTTTCTCTCACAAAATCCTTCTCTTTGCATTGTTTCACTTGATGTAAATCTCTTTCTCAAATATGTATGGTATTTCAGATGTAATCTTTCAAACTTTCGATATTTTAGTTCTAACCAGATTCAAGAATATTTTTTACTTCATTCATCTTAATGCGAATCTCTTGCATCAAATTTGGATTTGGAATGTGTATCTCTCATAGAGTCCTGGAATTGGGAATTTTACCATTCCAATGACCATATTTGGCAAAAGGAATCACATCTATCACATTTGTTTCATGATGAGAAGCTTCTAGCTTTCCTTGTGAGTGTCGTATCATGAATCATGTTCTTCATCACACCTGAAATCCTCTTGAGTGCAAATGAATACATGAGTTATTGTGTGAATCAAATTATTTTTCGTTCATTGCATCCTAGCAGGTATCATGTGTCTATTGTACTATCATTCCTTTCCACTTCTTTCGATGATTATGATGCTAGTGTAGTGTGGCACTAGTTACAAAGAAATAGACTCTCACATGCATCACACGAAGAATATTATTCTAGTATTCTAATCATTCATGAATTTTTCAAATTTATTTATCTTGGTTAATTATAAATTGGTAGTCTAATGCTTTTATCAACCCATATGATCATTATTCTTCCGTTAATGACTATCATTAATTTTATCATTTTCCCACTAGTATATCCAATGTTAGTTGTTTTACATCCTTTGATCTTCATGGTTTAACTTATCACTATTCATATTTATGTTGAGCGGTTGAGGCACTTCAACCTTCGCTGATGGTTATGTCAGTTCCTTAATGTCTCAACATGGCTATTGAATATGATCAGATCCATTTTCCCTCACAATATTCTCATCACAATCCCACACCTCTAATTTAAAATTCATATTTTCAAATATTTTGGGGTTTACATGAGGATTAACATGAATTTCACGATCTAGACAATGAATGGTTGGAATAGTCTTACTTGGAAAGCTCCGTCACAAATAAAAATTTGCAATATTTCCTCACGTTTTCTAAGAAGTTTGGTGCAGATGGAGACTCATCGCAAGAATATTCCAAGGTTTTCTGATTATGGTATTCATGAAAAAGGTAAGAATGTAAATTTGATTCAATTAGTGGTTGTGACACATCTTTCTTCCCACAAGCAGGACCTTAAAATTTTTGTGCAAGCTATTCAAGTTTTTATCTTTTCCATTGCACATTAATTTATATTTATTTTAATTGTTTGTATCTTTGTGGATGTAGGTTGGGAATGATTACAATGGCTAAATTGGAAATTACATTACACATGACCCCGACATTCTAGCTAGTTAGATTAGGAGTCGGTCTAGTTGCATTGTAGTTTACTTGTACATCCATCCAACATTCGTTCGTTGTAATTTGTCTTGTATTTTATAGTTTTGGTTACACATCATGTTTTTCTTTAGCCATTTTCTATCTTTCCTTTTGGATTTTTTTGGTTACGTCTTTTATTTTTGTTTCATAAATAGGACCTTGCATGAAGATGCTCTATTTTATAAGAAGAGAATCTGGAAAAATAAAAATAAAAGGACTTTGTGACACTACAACATTTGGCTAACACTCTATCCTTCTTCCTTGTATGGGCTACACATTTTTTTCGATGATGTTCCGACAGAAAATATGATCCTTGTGTTAAGAAATCCTTGTGTCAAACCACGACCTCCTTATATAATATGGAATCCTCATGCCTAAACTTAGTCTTATGTTTCAGTGTTTTCAATGATCCATTCAAGTAGATAAGGACAAGGGGAAATTCTAAATGATAAAACCAATATCAGAGGTCTTATATATGCTTCTCTGAAGGGAAAACCTCTCCTACTTTCAATAAGTCATGATCCTTCTTCCACCCATAAATAAATAAGTGTAGATGCAAAACCCTCTTTAAATAAATAATTAAATTCAAAATAAGGGAAAGGCTTCCTATGAAGAGAGGTGAAGCAATCAACTAAACCGAGGTATTATCCAGGATCACTCGAAGTGGAGTGATGTTTTTGTCCCTAAAGTGACTCCATCTTGGTACTATCTAGGTCTTCTAGCATCGGAGAAACAACCAGAGATGAAAAACTATACTCTGAAAATCTAAAGCTCGTGAACTTCAATGCCCTATCCTCATTTGAAAAATTGTGTGATCATTGATATTATTCTTGCTTTTAACCGAGTAAAGGAATGAGGGGGACTTGTTTATGCATGGGGTAAGTGGGGAAGTCATGGTAATATGAAGGATGAATCAATAATTCCTGAAGAACTAGACCCTGTAAAAAAGAATTTACCAAGGCATAGAAGCTGAAGTTATACCAGTGTGTCTCCAAGTGTTGTCGTTGCGATAAACACCCTCCAAATTTTTTGTGTACACTTGAATTTTCAGGCCTACAATGGATCTTGCAATAATTTTTTCCACAGTCACTTCTTGGTTAGCTGATGCTTTTGAGCACCCTCTTGGATTGGAAGCGTTGAAGTCACTTGCACACACATGCCTAGTCCGTAATAATTTCATAAGCCCATTCTTCCATGTAAGCTTTAAAAAGAATAGTATATTCCATGAGGACTATTCTTGTGTGATGTCCAATCCATGTTGACAGTCAGTGCACACTGATAATGAAATTTTCTCACATTCTAGCTGTGATGTACATTGATTTCACTGAGTTTTGAAAAGCATCACTTTCATGCACTGTTGTTTTCGCGGATGCCATTTTCATGTTTTTGGCCATCACTTTTTCTTGTGTTTACTCTAATTATTATCACTCTCATGTTATCCTTGCTCTAACATGTGTTACTTTCACTTTCATTCACATATCACAGGGGTTGTTCGCACTTTAGAAATTGGTGTATTTTCGCATGTTAGTTGTTACACGATGTATGCATGCTTTTTCTAGTGGTTTCAAGTGGTTATATTTTTGTGAATAAGTTGGTGTAGCCATGTAAACATCAGTCACACTCATTACAAAAATTTTAAGTGTTTTCGCACAAGTGTCGCCATGGTCATCGCAAAGTGTATCTTTCGTGTCGCCTTTGTTGTAACTTGTCGTAAAGTTGTCACATAAAGGGAAATGATTTTCTCATGTGTTTTGGATGATATATGTTGTTGAGTCTTCAAAATATTCTAAGTTAGTGATCATAGTCAAGGTTTATCACCATTCACACTGATCTCACATTTCCCACACTTAGTAATTTTCGGAAAAAATTCCCGACGAGGCAACCTAGCTTCACTTGACCTTACCTGAGCTACGCATTACACAATATCAATCCTCTAGTTGTGACCTTGATGCTTGGAACTGCACAATTCATAGTTCATGCCTCCTAGGATAGTTGCACTATGCAATTTCTGTGCCCAAGCCCCGACCTTGACCTATAGGATTGTGCAATCATGACTCCCAACCTAGCTTAAACTGCACACTTTGAACTTCAAGCCTGTTGGTGTTCAGGTAGGGATGATTTATCCACCTTGATTTGACATTAATTTTATCAATTCGGGAGCGTATCGTTTCAAGGCAACGCACAAAGTACATGCAGGAACAAACACACAGTCCATTCAACCAAGGGTTTATGGTTAAAATTCAAAACATTGTCGTGATGTAAAATCAAATGTTGGACATTCAAAAAAATCTTTAACAATAAGAAATAATAGCAGCAACTATAACAAGAAATCATCCACACATATACATAGATGCAGCACCTGATCAGAAGAGCGGGCCCAGCTCTCTGATCAGGGCTTTGTTTCTCATGAAACGCTTTAGAATGGCAAAACCAACTGTATTTTATTGATCTATAAAATGTGATTACAATCTCCTCTCGGGAACTCCCAATTATAGGAACAATGTCCATTTTATACATAGTACAAGGGAATAACAGATTTCCCTGAAACATGATAACCATGCATTCAGAAATGGACTTCGGTTGGAACGACATGAACAAAAGATATCCTGGATGAAGCAAAGGCCGAGAATAGGCCCAGGGAATCATGATTCCAGCTGCGCGATCTCCCTTTAGCTGGCTGTTACCAATTCTATTGCAAACTACTGGAGCAAGGGTTCTTGTTTTCCAATCTCCAATCAAACACGGATCTTAGTGCCGCAGTTAGGTAAAACTCCGTGACTTTACTTCATTAATTAAAATATTCCAATTGAAAAAGTCGGGGGTATTTACCTCATGAATTTAACATGGAAAATGTGGGTAATTAAACAAAAAGGGTCAGAAAGTATGGTAAAAATGGGCAGAGAGATAGCCAGATTCGGTGCCCAACATCTCCCCCCAACTAGCCTTCTGCATGCCCTCATGCAGTCCACCACCTCCATAGGTATGGGTTCTACAAAATGTGAACTTCATGAAGCCCGACAAGATTATACTCTAAAGACATCTCTGTCCCAGGAACCTTAAATCCATCTGAGAGGAGAAATTCCTTCCACTAGTCTGTTGGAACGTTGTATGCAGGGGTATACACTTCTGTAGGCAACCAAATAACAATGTACTAGAACCGAAGCCCCATCCACCGAATCCCACATGTTTGGATGCATGCCACATACCTGGGTACCCTGGCAAGTGCTCGTGCAAAATTAGGTGCCCAAAAGGTTATCTATTTCGAACAGATGTTGGTGACATCAACCATCTTTTCTGACACCAATAGAGGGCCTCTTGATTAATACAAAGATCAAGGCACCACCTTTATGTCCTTATCATTCTTTCTTTATTCTCCTCAAATTTCAAAAAGGCATGGTGCTTATTGTACACTGTTTCTGACCTCCCAAGTTCCCCCCTTACTATAAATGGCTTTGTGACTTGATTGGACTCAAAGGTGTCACAAGACATCTGCCAATGAATTTGATTGAAAGCATAAGAGGTGAGGGCCCTCAGATGGATGTCTCCCACATATGGGAATGGATTAAAGTCTCTGTCCAACGATAGCAAATACCCATGAAAATAAAACTCACATATCAAATGTTGAGTTGTCACATCATGATTTCTCATGATCTAGAGGAATTTTACGCCATCTTCAATCTCATAACTAACCTCATTCTTAATGCTCTCCATGAAAAATAAAAGAAAGCATTCATGTAAAAATAAATAATAGAAATAAGTAGGGGGATGACATGCCATCACCTCTTGCACCAATTTGAACATTTGTTCCTTATCATTCTTCAGCTCGGCCACCTAATTTTCCAGATGTTCCATCTTGAGCTGCTACTTTGCATGCCTTAACTTCATAATATCTATACGCTCCACATATCTGAAGATGGTTGTGGAGGCTTTTTATTCAGTTCTTTTGATTTCGTTCTTGTATTGGGCTGCATTAGAATTCCACGTCTGTAGTTCAGCCATCAAGGCATACTCTTTGGCTTCAAAAATTTGTTCAATTGGATCTATCTTCATTTCTGCTTCGACCTTGTGAACCTTGGGTCTCTTAGCTTGCCGTTTATACTTATTTATTTACTTCTGCATTCTATGCACTCTTCTTCTCAAACTTCTTACTTCCATTTTTAACTGCATAGTTTCCTTGAACTGATGTTGGTATCTTTGTTTGATAGGGGTTCTTTGTGACCCGCACAACTCTGCTTCCTCTTGCTTAACCTGTATTCCCTCAGCTCCGGTAGCCGGAGGTGAATCCCTGGGAACTACCTCTGTTGGACCGACACTCAATCCAATTTCCACTACCTACTCTTCTTCCATTCTTTCTTTTTTTACTCTTTTTATGCTTTCATGTGCCATTGGTTCCTCTGCCCTAGTAGCCATGGTAGCTTCTATTTCTTCCTCCGTAGATTTTCGAAACCATTCCCACGAAATTAGAATCTTATCAGTGGCATTCAACACCAACAACCGCACCAGCCCATGGTGGGAAAGGACTGCCAACACATGTCGTGCCTCCCGATCCGAGTTTTCCATCAAATTTAGACTTCTTAGAAGAAAACAGGGTGCGTTCATTGAAAACAATTCCACTTGGGGAAACCGCAAGTGCGCCAATATGCATAGGTGGTATTTAAAAATAGTGGAATATCATCCCTTGCAAGTTATATATTTAATCACAGCCTATAAAACTTCTCCCCATGGCCGCAGTAATGAAGTTCTATCGTATCCTCGGCCCTTCTACGCGATGCTCTTTCCGGCTTGGAGAAAATCCTCGGGAAATTTCGGAAGAGGGGTTCTTCAGGAAAGCCAGCATTCTCCACCCTGTGGTAGTCCACTAACCTCTGAAATAGTTTCCTCTGTGACTAGAATTTCAAGTCCGCAAACCCAAGAAACTCCTTCCTTCAGATTCAATGAAAATTCCATTGTAATTTCTTCATCCCAACCATTCAATCTATCAAAATAGGCATCCCAACCTGCATTTTTGAATACCTGCCATACTTCCCAATTGCATCAGATTCTTGTTGAATCATTGGGCTCATGGTTCACAGATCGACTGCCCATTTCTGTGGAGGCATAAGTGGCACGATGACTTCAGTCAGCTAGCAGGGGAGAGTGACAGGGCTCCGAACTGTTGGTAACTGTAATAACGTCATGGCCACTTTCGAATATAATGGATAAAATAGTACTGCTACATTTGAAATTAATTGACATATTGCAGTGGTACTGTTAGATATTCTAGGATTTAATGCGGAATGTTTGAAAGGTGACTGATACGACTTCTGTGCATATGAGTACACATTCCCACTCAATGGTATAATTGTAAAGTACTTAAGGTCATTAAATTTGATTTGGTGGAAGTCGTATGTCATAAGTACCTTTACTAAGTATGCTATCAGTCATTATGATGGTACCCTCCCCCCAACTTAAATGATGGCCATCCTCGGCACATTTTAACCATCCTTTTGGAATATTTAATTAAATCCATAAAGTCAATCGGAGATGTACCTGTGGACTTACCGTAAGGTGGAGTAACAGAAAAAATGTTTGTCGTGAATAGTGGGTAACAACAATAGTGAGTAACAGTAGCTACGGAGTAACAACAGTTGCAGAGTAGTAGCAGCTGCGGAGTAACTGCAGCTACGGAATAACAGCAGCTACAAAGTAACAGTAGTTTCGGAGTAACAGCAGCTACGGAGTAACAACAACGGCAGTGTAACAGCAACTTCGGAGTAACAACATTAGCAGTGTAGCAGCAGCTTCAGAGTAACAGCAGCGGCAATGTAGCAACAACTTTGGAGTAACAGTAGCAGCAGTTTAGCATCAACTTCGGAGTAACAACAGCGGAAGTGTAGCAGCAACTTCGGAGTAACAACAGTAGCAGTGTAGCAGTAACTTCGGAGTAACAACATCGATGGTGTAGTATCAGTTGCAGAGTAACAACACCAGTGGAACAAATTACTTCTGTAATAACACTGATGGAATAACACACTGAATGTTACTTTCCTCCTGGCCATAATTCTTTTATTATTCCGGTAAAACACAATCAAGTGAGTAATAACCATATATTTATTTTTTCTTTATATATATATATATATATGTATGTATGTATGTATGTATATATATACATATATACATATATATACATATATACATATATATATACATATATACATACATATATATACATATATATATATATATATATATTATATATATATATATATATATATATATATATATATATATATATATATATATATATATATATATATATATATATATATATATATATATATATATATATATATATATATATATATATATATATATATTAATGGAGATTGAGAGTGTCTTCTATAGCAATAACCATTAGATCAGCTAAATATGAAAGGGTTTTAACAAAGGCATCTTTAGAAGCTGGACAATGATATAATTTTAGATGGTGTCCATTCAGCACAAATTTGGTATGATTCTCATCAATTGTAATTGATCTAACTGTTCCATTATCAAACACTGCATCCACTTGATATGGTCCCATCTAGCGAGTGCGGAGTTTGCCTTTGAAATCCTTAAATCGGGAGTCATACAGTAATGCCCAATCCCCTTCATGAAACACCTTATTTTGATAAATTTGTCATGCCATTTCATTCTCTGCTGTTGAACAGTAGTAGTTCTCTATACAGCTGCTGATTGAATCTCATCTAACTCATTCAGTTGTTCCAGTCGGTGTTTCTGTACTTCTGATAGATCTAAGTCGACTTCCAGAGCTATCCTGAGTGTGCTTATTTCAAATTCTACTGGAAACAGGGGGGATTTCCCGTAAACTAGTTCAAATGGAGAAAAACCTGTTGTATTCCGCCATGATGTTCTATAGGCCCATAGAGCTTCTAGAATTTTTTGTGCCCAATCCCGGCGATGATTTGCTACTATCTTTGTCAAGATATTTTCCAATACCTTGTTTGTACTCTCTACTTTCCCATTCGCCTGTGGATGATAGGGGGTTGTTACTTTATGTTTGACCCTGTATTTCTGCATCAATTTCTCTATCATAAGGGATGTGAACTGTGATCCTCCATATGATAAAATTTCTCTTGGAGTCCCATACCGAGCAAATATTTCTTCAAAAATAAAGTCTGACACTACTTGCTCTGTTGCTCTTATGACTACCCTAGCTTCCACCCATTTGGTTACATAATCAGTACAAACTAGGATGTAGGCTTTCTGATGAGAAGGTGGGTTAAAGGGTCCAACAAACTCAATGGCCCATTTCTCAAATGGTTTAAGGACTATCTAGGGTTGGAGAGGCATTTCATCTGCTTTCCCACGCTATCCCATCCTCTGATAGCTATCACACATTTGAATATAATCCCGAGCATCACGAAAGATGGAGGGCCCATATTATCCCATCTGCAACACTTTATGACCTGTCCATTTTTTTTCAAAATTTCCTCCACAGGGTCCATCATGTGTAGCCTTTAAAATCTCATAAATATCATTTCTTGCCACAGAATGTCGAATCTATTGGTCAATCCCTGTATGGAAGGGATATCCTACTATCCATGAATATCGGACACTCTTGTGAATGATCTTCCTTTTCTCCTTATAGGACAAGTGATGAGGCACCTCATCTGTAGCAAGATAATTAGCAATATTTGCAAAACACTGAGTGTTAGCAGACAATGCCAAAAAATGCTCATCTGGAAAATTATCTTCAACTGGTGTATTCTTACCATCATTTTCTAATCTAGATAAGAAATCTGCAACCACATTATCCTTCCCTGGTTTATCTACTATAGTAATGTTAAATTCCTATAGTACTAACAACTACCTTGTAACATGACTAGGGGTAATAGGTTTTTTCAGCAAATACCTGATGGCTGCATGATCAGTATGCGCAAAAGTAGAATACCCAGTAATATAGTGTAGGAACTTATTGATGGCGTAAACAACAACATGGAACTCTTTTTCAGTCACTATGTAGTTCAATTCAGTAGGAGCCAAATTTTTACTAACATATTAGACTGCATAAGGTATTTTATCTTGCCACTATCCCAGTACTGCACCAATTTCTATTTGAGAAGCATCTGTGTGAATGTGGAAAGGTAACGCCTAGCCTGGTCCTCTAAGAATTGGAGCACTACAGATTAATTATTTAATTCTTGTGAAGGCTGCATCACAGTCATCTAACCACACAAATTATGAATCTTTTGTCAATAATTGAAATAATGGGTATGCAACTTTTGCAAAGTTTTCTATAAAATGCCTATAATAACCAGCATAGCCAATGAAACTACGTACCTGTGTGGGTGTTTTAGGTGTTGGAAAGTGCATAATTACCTTTATCTTTGCTGGGTTCATTCTGATTCCTTCAGCCGAGAGAAAATTTCCAAGAAAATTTCCTTTTTCCATCATCATGTGACATTTTACAGTACTCAAGGAAACACACACTTGTATACATCTTTCAAAAAAAAATTCTAAATTTTTCAACCCCTCTAAGAATGAATCCCCATATGGAGTGAAGTCATCCATATAATTTCAACACCATCATCTATCAAATCAGAGAAGATTCCCCAAAAATTCCCTCTGGAATGTCGCAGGGGCGTTACATAGGCTGAAAGGAAGGACCCGGTATGCAAATGTTCCCTAGGGACATGTGAAAGTGGTCTTGTCCTGATCCTCGGGAGAAATCTAGATTTGGTTATATCCACTGAACCCATCCAAAAATGAGAAAAATTTCTTACCAGCCACTGTGTCTAAGACTTGATCGATAAATGGCAGAGGAAAATGATCCTTCTGCATTCCCTTATTTAACTCCCGGTAATCCACACAGATTCACCATTTACCATTCTTCTTAGGGACCATTACCAATGGTGAGACCCATTGGCTGTCTGAGATAGGGTAAATAAAACCTGCATCTAGTAGTTTCTGAAGCTCTTCTTTCACAATGTTCTTCAATGCCAGATTCATCCTTCTCTGAGGCTATCTTATAGGACGACAATCTTCTTTGATGTATATGTGATGGGTGCATAGGTTATCAAGGATCCCCTTCATGTATAAACAATCCTAGGCGAAAGCTTCCTTATACTTCTGAAGAACATCTATCAACTGCTTCCTCCGAGATTCTGACAGACCTGAATTGATATTTAGAGTTTTCCCTGGTTCTATCTCCACTTGGACACTTTCATGAGGTGCTTCAACATCTTCTTCCAATTCTTCCGCTATTTCAATGTCCTCCTAAGTTTCGCAGCTTAGGATGGATTTTAAGACCTGCTGGTTTGACTCTAAAATGGAACAAGGATCATTCATGAAGGAAGTGATCACATGATATTTTGATTCCAACTTCAGCTAAAAGGCATGCTCGATAGTAAGGACCGGTCTCACTTCTTCCTCTTATTCAACTTCCACCATAGATACAGCCTTCTTTCCACCTGCTGAATTTTTAGGTGCATCAGGTTCTGCCGGTGGGTATAGCACCAAGTTCTAGGTGTTATGGCCATTATAAATGACCATATTTCCTGATCAACATCCAATATAAGCATCTGCGGTAGCCAGCCATGGCCTACCCAGAATCAAAGTTTGGCCACCTACTGAATATTGTGTATGCAATACCAGGAAATCGGCAGGGTAATTCCATGCATCTACTGAAATTGTCACATCCTCCAACTTCCCCACAAGCTTGACTGTGGATCTATCCGCCAATTCGAACACTGTGGGTGTATGATTAAAATTCTGAAGGCCTATGTATGCATGGTTTCAGTGGTGATGACATTGATGGCAGCACCCAGGTCCACCATCACATTTGGGATCTCCACCCCATTAATCTGTACTATCAAGACCGGGTTTCCTGGATCTCCATATTTCATTGGTATTGATTTTCCCATCATGAAGTCCAATAATTTTCCCATAACATGTATAGTGAAGGGGTCCTTAGTTTTCTTTTCAGGTTTCTTTGAACAATATTCCCTAAGAGTCTTTGTGTAAATTGGCACATCCTTCATAGCTTGTAGCAAGGGGATTTTAACAAATAAATTATGTAATTCTCCTAATAAGTCAAATTCAGCTTGTTCCCTCGGGTTACTCATAATCAGTCTCTCTGGGTAAGGTGGTTCAAATTGAGGTTGTTTTATAGGAGGCATCTGGATTTTAACAGTTTGTTTTGGTTCTCTATTGACTTGTTGTACCTCTCTGTCTTCATTATCAAGTTGTTCAATGATAACCGAAGGGGGTTGGATATGAACTATTCGACTTGATCGCAAATTCATTTCATACAGTTCTACAGTAGAGATACTATACGAAGGCAGGTTAAGAACATCAGCTTGATGAACTCCTTTATTATTTGGGTTAGGGTTAGGCTGCATTGGAAGTTGAGGATGAACAGGTTGATTACCAGGAGGCACATTGGAAGGTAATTGGAGTTGCTGTTGTGGCATCTATTGAGGAAACTTCCCTAAAGAGGTCCTTGCCAAGTTGGAGCCCATGGTGAGCTCATACAGGCCTAAGGGTTCCATTGCTGCCACAGTGGGTGCTGGTATTGCGGCCACAGTGGGGGACACGGCATAGTTTGAGGATTCATGTTATAACTATTGAAACACTGAGATGGATATGGGTACATACCTTGATTCCCCATCGGTGGTAGAAGTTACCATGGCTTCCTGGCGCCTATGAGGTATAGTTGCTCCATGTCCTCCCCTGCTCCTTGAAACAGTGCTTTCAGGCCCAACAAGGAAGGGCATGAGCTTGTTACATGATTTAGCTGATAGATGTCGCATTTTTCTATGGAATTTAATGGGCATTCCCTTTCCAAATGATTATTCTTGCACTTCGGGCAGAATATTGCCATGGTCCTATCCAGTTCCAACTGCTTCTGTTTTACTTGCAAACTATCTATTTGTGTTGACAGGGTATTGATAATATCTGTCTTTAAGTTGTCTGGCAGGTTCCCAACTTCTACTTTTGTGACACCCCCCCCAGATCCTTTTACTAAACGGATCCCTTATCTATTTCTTGCAAGCCCCCTCGAGCATTAGACACAAAGTCACAAATACCTTCAAAGGTCTCCTTAGAAATGTCTACCTTTCCCATGATATTCAATAATTCCATTGAGTCCTCTGAGAAGGATCGAAGGAGAATAACCTTCAAGATTTCCTTATCCAAATTGGAATGACCTGACCTCTACAAAAGGTATTTAAACGTCTCCACACAATCTTCCAAAATTTCATCTTCTTTCTATGTGAACTTGAAAAGCTCCTCCTTGACGTTCTAGGATTTGCAGTAATCCTGGTATTTTTCCAGAAAAGTTGTTTGCATATCATCCCATGTGGCAATGGATCAAGGAAAATTTTAGGGGTGAATTTTAGCCCAAAAGTGAATTTTAAAGGATTTTAAATTTTAATAGGGCGATTTTTTATATAAAACCCATTTTCTATAGTTTAATAAAGTTAGCCCAATAATTATTTTAAAAATAATTAATTATTAAATATCAGCGCACCAAAAAAAAGCACATAAAATTGAAAAAATGAAATTCATCCCCGATTTTCTTTGGTTGGAGCAGATTTCCATGGCATTCGCCTGGATTTATAGGGTCGGAGGGAGGGGTTAGAGTGATTCGCCCATTTTTTCACTGGTTCGCCAGAATTTAGGAAAGGTGGTTGGAGCTTTGTGCACACCGATCTTCTTGCTAGCTGAGCGAGGGACTTGACCGACCCTCTCTGGTCTGTGAGGCTTTTAGAGAAAAAAAATATGATCATACAGTTGCCTCATCATTTATTTTCACGAATCTAACTATATATGAAAATCAAATGACTTCGATTATTATTTTTTCCCATGGTTCGAACTATTTTTCTGACTGTTTAATTTTGCGTACAGGCTTTAAACAGAGTAAATATGGCCAATGCAACAAATGTATAAGCATATGGTTAGAAAATTATTAATAATTTGCACTCTAAATTGTATTTTCTGGTATAATTATAGGGTTGCTGCATTGTGGCAAAAGTTTTAGACTGCGATGGATGAATTATCTGCAGCCTTATGTTAAATGAGGACAGATTTTGCCCTATGAGGAAGACCTTATTCTCAGACTGCATCACCTTCTTGGAAACAGGTACGTTCCTTGCCTTCATGAGATTCAAAAATGATATATGGGTACATTAGGTTAGGTTATATTAGAGTGAAAGTCAGTGCATCACATCCATTTGGATTTTCAAGTGGTCCTTGATAGCTGGGTGAATGCCTAACGAAATCGAGAACTACTGGAATACGCACCTTAGTAAAAAACTGATCAGTGAAGGGATAGATCCAAGGATGCACAAACCCCTTGTTGAATCAGAGCTTGAGCAGTTACGTAGTGATAAAATCCAAGGAGTTGACAACGTGAACTCTGAAGATACCAACAACCCAACTTCTGATTCTCAGAAAATTTAGCTGCAAGAAACTGAAACAACAATGTCTGACAATATTTGAGCCTGCAAAGTTGTTGACAACATTTTCCATTACCCAGAACTGAGCAAGAATGTTAATGATCATCCTGATACATCAACAATTGATAGCCTTCACACTATTGCAAATTCTTCCAGCACTGCCAAAGCTACTCAATCTACTTATATTGGAAGTGAGGATACTTATGCATCTGATGTTTTTGATTTAGGAAAAGGATCAGGTAAGCTGCCACAACAATCAGTTAATGGAGTTGTTCATGTTAACCAACCCTCACAGATTCCATAGTGTTACCCTAATCAGGATTTGAGCTTAGAGGGCCATGATTGGTCTCCATATTTGAGAACAAACACACTGACAAGTAACTTTTTCATGTCACCCTCATCAAGGTTAGACAGTGCCCCACATTTCTCAAATCCAGGTTATCAAGTAACTACTAGAACTGCTTTGAGAGTTGGACATCAATATAACGAAAGTTTTTCAGCTAATTTCATTCAACACCGTGCACCCAATGAAGAAACCCATCGAGAAAGCTACAAGGAAAATGATGGTGAAAATTCCTGTACCCTTCAAGGCAATATAAATCCATTGTGCCCAACCACTGAAGATTGCAATTCAGATATACTCTCTTATTTTCTGGAGTCCTTTATGATTGAGGATCAGTTGCTGGACGAAGCCAATTACAAGCATGCAACACCAGCTTAAGCTTCTGTGTCACAACATGTGCAAAACCTCTCTCAGGCTCAAGCTCTAAATCATGACGACGACATGTGGTCTGTAGTGTCCCCATCAACACAGTATCCTTCGAATTAATTACCTCAAAGATAAGAGGAATGAACCTTTGGCTATTTTCAGTGCTTCTGTTTAATCTGTATTGTCTTTGCTTTCTATATGAATCTGTTGTATTATCCTTTTGTGGATTTCTTATTTAAGATTACATTTATGTTGTTGTATTAAACGTTTGTGAGAAATACAATTGCTATATATTCTATTAGTTGTTGTTTATGTAACTTACTTTTTAAATTGGTTGCTGTGAAAGAAATCAGTTAAACATTGGATGTCAAACTATTTCATCAGAAATGCTGATTTTGCATGGAAGTGAATGAATGTAAAACTTAGATATTCTTATACAATCCTGAAAATGTTTTGAGAGTATATCTTCTAACCTGATTCTTTATTAAAGCCCATGGGTGCATTTTCATCTTTTCTTCTGTCATTGAAAATTACTGTGAAACTAGGAAGGCAATATCATATGGGCAATATAAAATAGGATGGTATAAGTAAAAGTGATGTGTGAAAATCCATGCCAGCTGGAAACCCACAGTGCACACTCACCAACATTTCATAAATCCACCAAAATATATATCCAAGGCCATTGATTGACCCATGCTCACAAGAATTACATTTTAGTCCTTTTTATCTGATTCCTTTAGTCTGTGAAGCAATCACAATTATAGAGTTTGTGGATATAGAGTCAGAAAATGAAATTCTATGGAAAAGATATTGATCCCATGATCACTGACACAACATAGGCTAGCATTCCCTTTTAAATACTTAATTTTTTTTTTTCCAGAATAGGCGTTTAATCGATCAATTGAGGATAAACTTATATCAATTTGAAACATGTAAATGATCTAAAGGTGTTTAAAACATTTACACAATCTGTTGAGCTTGCCATGTAAACACTTGAATATTTCTATATTTAAGTTGACTCGGACCTTTTAAGATTTATAGTATCATATGAAGAATTTCATCTTTATGCCTTATACATAAGATAATGTAGTGTCACACTTGCTTCATTCTCAATTTCTGCATTGTAAAATAGGTATTGCAGTTAAGACTTAGTTGAATTATGTTTTTTTCTTTCATAGATATTATATGAACATTGATACAAAATTTCAGTTTCACACTTTTAGTAAATGTTATTGGTTCTGTACATATGATGAATCATAGAACACATGTTATCAACCAACAGGCAGGTCGAGTAGATCTGTGCATGGCAGGTTTGTGAAAATGATAGACTCCATTACTAGGGTATCTCAGTTCTCAACTGTTATCCACTGCAGTCATTTAATTCTCCAACCTTATCAGACCAGCAAATTTCTACAGTTGTTCACAATCATGGATAGAGTAAATAAAATTTCAGACTGTGAAGGATGCAAATTAAGCTATATAACATCTTATATTTGCTGCGGAATTTTTTTTCAAAGTCTTTGCAGAAATATTGAAACATTAGGTATCGCATTATATTAAAAAAACTACTATAGTGTCTGCTATAATAGAAGGAATATAAGCATAGCCTCATCATGTCATGCACAAAACCCAAGAACTCTCGAGTAACAAAACACAAGAGTTCGCGTTATCGTGTATAGCCACAAGTTACAAATACTTTAGAATGCCTGGCATATATGTTCAACGAATTTCTAGACACAAGAGAAATCTGTGAAAAAGGTGTTTGGGATTTTGAAAATTTCCATTTGAACGTTAATCCAAAATTGTGTTATGGAATATTTTTCTTTTAAAGCTAAAAATGTAGATAGTTCTTGTCCAAAAGTAGTTCTCATGCACTGTCAGTGATGAATAGTTAAAACATCTCGAAAGACATCAAGTTCATCAAGGGTGTGACAAGCACGTTATAGTTCTATAGTTCAGGTAAAAATGCAACTCATATATTAAAAATGTGAGGATGTTGCTAAAGTGGTTAGGTAGTTAGCATCGTTACTTTTGAAATCATTCGTTATGATTATGATATGAAGAGGTTTGGGGGTAATTACAATCTCTATAGTGAGAATTACGGATTTTGTAGTGGTGTGATGATTACTCCAACATAATATGTAATGACTTGTTGAGAACCTAAAATTGTCTATTTTAAAAATCAAAGATATCATATCAAAATAGACGGTTTTATGGATATAAATGCTTGAGACTAAGTGCTATTGTGCCATTGGTTTTATTGATATAAATGATTGAGACTAGGTGCTATTGTGAAATCCCCATTAGATGCAACACTCAAAATTCTCTATCATACGTGGTTTTATGGATATAAATCCTTGACACTAAGTGCTATTGTGCCATTGGTTTTATTGATATAAATGATTGAGACTAGGTGATATTGTGAAATCCCCATTAGATGCAACACTCAAAATTCTCTATCAGATGATATTCATCGACAGTCATAGGATTCAAATCAAAATCAACGATTTTAGACAATCAAAATTAACTTGTTATAGATAATCAAATTAAACTTCAGAAGAGTTATTCCCTTGCAACTGGTAGCTCAAACCCAAATTAACGTACGATCGAATAGATTAAATTTAGAAAAGGTAGCCCTTGCAATCAGCAGTCCAACGCCTTCCATTATTTACTTATTAATTAAGTTTTATTGGAAATGGGATTTTTAGATAGTGTGGTAGATTTTTGAAATTTAGATAGAATGTGAGTATAAGCTAAACCTTTCAAGAAAGTGATTTTCATCTTCAACTTTTTTTTAGTGTAGAAAAAGTGATAGGCTCTGTTTAAAGGCTAGTTCACAGTTCTATTGTTTTTACTCATTACATTGAAAGAAGTTAAGTGATCTTACAGCTGAGGTGGAAGAGATCTGTGATGTTATAGTCTTAGAAGCATTTCAAAAATGCCATTCATGAGGTACTGGCCTTTATGCCAATGGGAATCCATAGAGGCCCTCCCTGGGTGAATATGATTTCTTGGTTCACCTTCCTCTCTCCTCCTGTGTGCAGCCTCTCTGTTGTTTTGTGTCTAGAAATACTTTGTTGTAATGAACTGACAATTGGTATGAAAGGACCCCTATTTTTGCAATTTAATATGTGATTTTACCTAAACTTGTAGGGATTTGCAAGTGGTAGTCTTGATGTGGATGCATCATCTGTGAGGCTGTTTGTAGCTCGTGGGATGGAAGTTTTTTTTGCTCAATCCTACAGCAAGAACCTCGGTCTCTACACAGAAAGGATAGGAGCTATTAATGTTGTGTGCTCCTCATCAGATGTTGCCAATAGGTACCACTAATAAACTTTGGATTGTATTCTTTCTAGTGGATATGTTTATTACTGGAATATCTTCAACTTCCAGCATTATTTAAATGGAATGCTAACTGCATTTGTCCATGCACTTCTGGCAGGGTGAAAAGCCAACTTAAAAGGCTTGTTAGACCAATGTACTCGAATCCTCCAGTTCATGGGGCTCAAATTGTGGCAAATCTTGTAGGAAATCCTGCCATGTTTGATGAATGGAAATCAGAAATGGAACTTATGTCTGGAAGAATCAAGGGTGTGAGGCAGCGACTGTATGATAATATTTCTGTAAAGGATAAGAATGGGAAAGATTGGTCCTTTGTCCTCAGACAGATTGGCATGTTTTCCTTCACAGGTCTTAACAAGGCTCAGGTAAGAAAGGCCGTAGTCTATCTAGCTTTCAAATTTGTCTGGAAAATTATGAAAATTCTTACTGGATTTTGATAAAATCTAGCAATAATTTTTGTAAATCCAGGTTACAGTTGTCAAACTTAAATATTTTGGGTGTCCTAGGAATTTTTGATGGTGTTCAATCCATTTCCACCCTTAAAAACTCATTCAAACATTCCTACTGTCAGATTTTTTGAATTTTTTTTACCGAGTTCCAACCATTTTTGGCCGTCTGGGAAAATTTGAAGGCTAGGTAGACGACGCCAGAAGAAAATGTTCGGTAACTTTTCACCATTTCAGAATTCCAGCTTTTTTAATCAGTGTTGGTTTTACCATTTCTTGCCCTAATACATCTTTTCAATTCGAACAGAGTGAGAACATGACAAAGAAGTGGCATGTCTACCTGACAAAGGATGGGCGTATCTCCTTGGCTGGGCTGCCTTTATCCAAATGCGAGTATCTTGCAGATGCCATAATTGACTCCTACTACAATTTCAGTTAAATAACAATAATATATCAACAATAAAATCAATTCAATTGTCTATGTTAGAAATCATTTTTAATATTGAAACACTTGAGGTCACAGTTAAGTGTTGATGTATTAGGCAATCTCATTAGCCTGTAATCCACAAAATTGTGTCTGGTCTACTGATCTTTCAACACTTATCTTTGTTACATAAAGGTCGACATTGGCCACCACATGGTTGGTAGAGTATTCTGCAAGCAGTTTCTGCTTTCTACAACAACTATCCTTCTATTTTGTTAATGTAGGTAACATTTTAAGTTGACAGAATATGAGCCTAGTTTTTGAAATCTGGAAAGACTGCTATATTGAAGGCTTCATAAAACTTTATATTTATTAAACTCTCCTGTATGGGACTGATCAGTATTCATTTCAGATAGGTTTGCAATTTGATGGGTCACCTATTGTAATTACATAAGTACAGCTGCAGAGGAATACATAATAAAAGGATGAGATTGAGATGGCTTCCTTGGTAGAACTACTTATCATTATTTCCTCAAATACAACATTCATTTTCAATACAAGCATGAAACACAAGATTGATTTTGACTATCACTGTCCAAAATATAACATCCATTATTTTGATGATCACTATGCAAAATATAACATCCATTTTAATTCATTCTCAGTATTCGAAAAATAATGGTTTTCAACCCCTAAGCATAAAATGTGGTAATCTCCATTAACTTCCACAGAAAGGGAAAATGATATACTTGGAGAGGGCCTCTTTGGTGGTATTAGAGATCATAATTTCCCAAGGTTAATTGTCTGTTATCAATTATTGCAAAATCTATCCAATGCATCGAGTTGACTCTATGACCCCTCTGGAGTGGAGGCCAATTATACAACAACATCTACAAATAAAAGGAATGAAACCAGGATCTAATGAAGTAGGAAACTATCCTGAGATTGAGTAAATTCCCTGATGAATTGTTGGTAATCAATGTAGATCCCAACTAGTCTGGAAGAGAGAACACACACCCACTTGACACCCCCAATACTCGTGATACCTTCAGAAAATCTGCAGTAATCGCAAAAACTTCCAATCATTCTATTGTAAAGCTGCATCACACTAGAAACAATGTCCTCAAGTAGTCCAAGGACACGAAGTTGCTTGATGGGTAAATTCCTGGGAACAGTGTAGTGCCAAGAGCCTTTTGAAAGTCTACAGAGCAACAGTAAGCCTTCGAGGATGTCTATCTGTCTAGTCTCATCTATAAATTATAATATCACAGAGTAAATATGCAATCCAATTCCCAGTTGTCTCTCTTGAACCAAGCCTGGCCCTTGCCTCTCCAATCTTTCCCCTCAAGAGTCCAAAAAATCGGAAAGTCAAAGATGAAAGGTTGTTATTCACCTTAGCCAGACCTTTTTAGCAGTGATGCATCCTATGTTCATATTTAGCAGATTATTCTGACAATAGTCACACTGTATTAAAATTAAAGAATAAGAAAGACACTGAGCATTAAAAAATCAAGAGTTTGTTCTTTTTAATAATTGAAATCTTCTTTTTATTATTGTTTTAAATGTACAGAGCTGTTTCTCAATAAAATAATAGAACCACAACTGGCAAGCCACAGGCTTTCTGTCTGACCAAACATCAGACGGGTAGAAAATGTTGAGAAATCTAGAGGGCAGTAGTTAGGATGGTTTCTCTTTTAATGATAACTACTTGTGGCTTCTTCCTTGATGCTAGGAGTTCCTCTTCAATCCCTACCAGTGTCCATTATTCTTGTTGAGCTTCTGTGGTAGAATCTGTGCTAAAAATGCATATCTTTACTATCTTTTTGATCCTTTCCAAATTCTCTTTCACCTGAGCAGCTATCATATCCTCGACTGGCCACTTTAAATTTACTGCTGCTTTGAAAAAATATCTCTAACTTCTGGTATTCTTCAGGTTAATGAGAAGATTAAGGGTGTCCAAAATCCTCTACACCAAATATCTCTCTTTCCTCTATCGCTCCTATGTCATTTTATTTTCACTCTTAGAGGAGAAGGGCCAACAACTTCATAAATTGTTTGATGGGCTTTGTTACACACCCAAGTGGGTAACCCCTAGGAGAAAAATTTTGTCCTATGGATGGATCACTGATTGAACAAAATTATAGATCATTTTTGGTTGTATTCTTGTTCCCATGCTTCACCTTGGTGGTTTTTACTTACCCCTAGTCTAGTGTGATCTTCCCTGAGGCCTTTCTTCCCTGATCTATTTTTTCAAACAAAATAATGTACGTCAAAAATTGCTCAAGTTTGCAGATTTTGTGTCAGTTCCTGCATTCAAATTTAGCTCTTTTGCCTCGGTTTTGTTTCCAATATACTTCCAAATTTGATGAGTTTTAGTTTTGGATATAAATTTTATGGGTTTTGGATTTGAGATCGAGTTCATCCTCAAGATATATGTGATTGGGATTTTTCTTTGTTTTTGAATTCTCACATTCAAGTTGTCTGTTGTTCAGGCGGGAGCAACAATTCTGTGGGACCTCATAGTTGGTGGGTGGGATGTTTCCTATCGGTCAGAGTTTTTGTTGAGTGCACAGGGAAGCTATTCAACTCTAATTGACAAGAACATAAAGTTGTCTTCATCTGATGAGTCAATTTGCAATTCCTTCAAGGCATCAGAGGCAGGGAAGGTAGTTCTGATAATAGACAACTCCTCTTCAAACAAGAAGAAGGCTACAGCCTATAGATACATGGTAAAAAAGAA
This sequence comes from Pinus albicaulis, assembly GCA_034641835.2. Taxonomy (NCBI): domain Eukaryota; kingdom Viridiplantae; phylum Streptophyta; class Pinopsida; order Pinales; family Pinaceae; genus Pinus; species Pinus albicaulis. The sequence continues at coordinate 1,944,526,971 of CM076575.1, read as the reverse complement.
CATAGTCTAGGAGTTCGAGCCTCGCAGTAGATTAGATGTACTTAGAAAGCTTTCTTACATTCAACAATCAGAAATGTTAGTAGTTAAGAATGTGCCATCATGTTGGAGAAGCAAGTTTGTCTCTTTGGAAGCTGGAAATTTTATCTACATATGTGCTACTATATAAAAGTTAATATTGGTAATAATAAAGGTTGGTTGTGTTTCCAGAGCAGATCATCAATGTGAATTCCACAACTTTTCATGTTTGTGATTGATAGGTATATGATATACATGGTAAAGCAAGTATAAATAAAATTTATAAATATTGACCACCCCAAGGATAGTTAAATTTTTTATTTATTGTTTACCCCATACAAAAATCTATAGAAATAATATTTTTAGTTCGAAAATTGAATATTGTATTAAATTCCTCATCAATAAAAATGTTCTTCAAGGAATGGTCTACATTCAGAGGGTTACCTATATCTAAATGAAATCATTCTATGTTCCATCTATGTTCCATTATTTTATAGATCATTACACGTTAAACCGACTTTACTCCTTGACTGGCATTGCATTCAACATTGTGCACAAGTATGTTTTAAATGGATCAATCAAAAGTATGATTTTATCTATATTTGATCATGCAAGTTGAATACGTCATACAATACATAGGAGCGCTATGGCTATGAAGTTCAATATGAAATAATCTATTGATTTCTACTATTACTATTATATAAGGGGTGCTCTTCCAATGGCCATTTATTAGCTATGTGAAGAAGGCTTTGTAGAATTTTTATTTACTATAAGATTATGTATAGCTGAGTTGCAGACAACTAAGTAGAATTTGGTAGGAAGTTTGGAGTATGTGTAATTCATAATGATCTTGTCTTCTCTTCATTGATGACTTTTCAATGTGTGAGTTTTGACCTAAGCCATTGCATTATCAATGTGTGAAGGCTCAAAACTCGACCTATATGCCAACTACTTCTTATGATTGTTCCTAGGAACATGAATCCTAATTTTTGTAGGTTTAAAATTTATCACAAGTTTTCTCTATTGTGGTCGAATTTGTGGAGGTTATCTCAAAATTTATTTAAGGTACCATGGATCTAAATTTCTTATGAACTTTCAACACTATAAAAAACTTTGGTGCAAATTGTTGATCAATTCTCACTTGGTTAGGGTTATAGATGTTAATGAAAATTTTGTGTGCATGCATGAGAGTTGGGTGAAAATTCACAATGTTGTGTAGCATTAGTGTGATAAATATGGGATAGTTCAAAGCATAGTTTTGAAGATTAGTCTAAGTTGACTCGTACCTAATCAACTCAGTCAAGTTGATTGTTGGTTGAACGGTTAATTGTTGGTTCAATGGACAAAAGATCTTGCAGGCACAGATACCAAAGGGAAAAATGGAGCCCATCATGGGGTACTCTTTGTAATTCTCCACCACTGCTACCTTCCATGCTTCCTCAAACTCCTCTCCAACCTCAATATCAGTGCTAGTAGTAGCATGAGCAACAACACTACGCTTAGTAGAACTAGAAGAATGTGTTTTCCAAACTGCACCGAGAACTACTTCCCTCATGAGTCACCATGTGCCATGCTTGGTCTCGGTGGTTCTCTTCTTTCTACTCCTAGTTCAACTACCATATATTCATTGGAACCAACACCCCGAACTCCACTAGACAACGATTCACCATTTTGTAGTAGTGATTCACCATTTGTACTGGTGATTCGCCATGATTTTACAAGATAATATAATCTCGTGAGAGATTCGCCAAAAAATTATATATAAATATTATATTATTAATAAAATCGCCTTCCATTTTTCCTATGTATCATGGGGATTCGCCTATTTATTATATATATAAATTTAGGGGGGTTCTTAAAATTTTCCCTGAAATGAATTTTCCCCCATGGCCCATAAACCATCGCAAAGCCGTCCCTTTTAGTGTAGAAGGTAAAATATTTAACTTCTGGGCATCTGTCGTGTAATTGTAGCCTCGACACACTATGTCAAACTCAAATAGAAACGTGTCAGGATCCTATGAAACAATCCCATGAATGTTTGGTAATGCTGCTAATGGGATATGCTTTGTAGGCGTGCCATCTCCCAAAATCCCAATGGGAAATTCGATAGTGGAAGTTGTGGGAGCCATAAATATCTTCCAATAATCGTTGGGGATTTCAACAGGCTCTGTAGAGGATAGTCGGGGGCTCCTGACTACTGGAACGCGAGTTACCTTAGTGGCGCTTCCCCGGTCTCTTGGCGATACCAATACCTCCTCATTTCTTTTTCCCATATCCTGATAGTTCAATCCCTTGACTACAAATTCCTTTCCTTTATTAAAGCAATCTGACTCTGACGATATTCTACTTGCAAGTTCTTCCTCTGCTAATACCAACACAAGGTCCTATCGATCTGTCCATTGTTAACTGTCTCTTCTATTGTTGGAGGACCTTTTTGTACCAAATCACCTAGGGATATTGTGGCCTGCACAGGCTGATCCACTGAATGTCCCTCAGACTTCACTCTCCTAGCCCCTAGCCTTGCAGCTGCAAGGGAAGATGCTTTGGACTCTAACTTTTCTATGATCTGCTCAATGTAAGTTTTTCTCCCCAAATCTGGTCTTCCCCTCTTTGGGGCTCTCGCTCCACCCCTTTTATTTGGTTCTTTGTTCATACAAAAATTGGTGTAATGGAGGGTCTGTGTATGAACCTACAATGCTTCAATCATGGATTAAGGTGTCAAAAGACTATTCCTTCCCCAAGATAAAAGAATTCAAAAGAGAAATACAACGAAACAAAAAGCTAGGATTTCAAGTCCAGAGCATGGCATCAAAAAATCCTCCCTCCCTGGGACAAGAACCAAAACCAAACAACCCACAAAAAGACCTAATACTCCCAGATCTGAAGCATTGTGTCAAAAAGACTCCTCCCTCCCGAGGACAAGAAGATGGCCCAAAACTCAAAATGAAAACAGAAATAAACAAACCAAAATCAAAACCTACGCTCAAGACCGAAAGCAGAGTGAGGAAGCTCGTTCTCTCCCCAGGATGACAAATTGACCCTCTGGTTGGTTCGAATAGTCATTTGCACCTTGTTAGCCTCCCTGGCAACGAAGCCAAAATGTTGGTGTTCAAGTAGGGATGATTTATCCACCCCGATCCGACATTAATTTTATCAATCCGGGAGTGTATCCTTTCAAGGAAACGTGAAAGGTATATGCAGGAACAAACACATAGTCCGTTCAACCAAGGGTTTATGGTTAAAATTCAAAACATTACTGTGAAGTAAAATCAAATGCTGGACATTCAAAACAATCTTTAACAGTAAGAAATAATAACAACAACTATAACAAGAAATAATCCACACATATACATAGACGTAGCAATTGATCAGAAGAGCAGGCCCAGTTCTTTGATCAGGGCTGTGTTTCTAACGACACACATTAGAATGGAAAAACCAACTATATTTTATTGATCTGTAAAATGTTATTACAATCTCCTCTTGGGAATCCCAAATTACAGGAACAATGTCCATTTTATACAAAGTACAAGGGAATAACATATTTCCCTGAAACATGATAACCGCGTGTTCAGAAATGGACTTCGATTGGAGCGGCATGAACAGAAGATATCCTGGATAAATCAAAGGCTGAGAATAAGCCCAGGAAATTGTGATTCCAGTTGCGTGATCTCCATTTAGCTATTCATTACCAATTCTATTGCAAAATGCTAGAGCAAGGGTTCCTGTTTTCCAATTTGCAATCAAACATGGATCTTAGTGCCACAATTAGGTAAAACTACGTGACTTTACTTCATTAATTAAAATATTCCAATTGGAGAAGTCGGGGGTATTTACCTCTTGAATTTAACATGGAAAATTTGGGTAATTAAACAAAAAGGGTCAGAAAGGATGGAAAAAATGGGCAGAGAGATAGCCAGATTCGGTGCCCAACAAAGCCTCAAGCTCATTCCCTAAGCCCTTGAACTGTGATGCAACACAATATCCCAACCTCCCTTTTATATCGAAACTTTGTAGTATGTTCACTCATTTTCCATCCCCTTATCTTGCCTCCCTGACTCCTAAAACTACATATTTTTCTCCCTCATTCTAGCTTGAACTACCCACTTTGTAGTCTCAAGAATAAAGCATCATCCCTGAGCTCTTGAACTGAAAATTTTTTCAATAACCTTGGCTCATATGTCCTCCAGAACTACACAATATGCTTATCTATTTCCTATTTCTTCAACCTGTCATCATGAGCTCCTAGACTGTGAAATTTTCCACCTCAACCCTTCCTGAAATGCACATTGCATAGTCTCAAGGCTCAAGTTTCACCCCTGACTCCTTGATTTGTGAGCCTCTTTCCCAACCTATTGCCCAGTTCTATCTCAGTTAGTGGATTGATGTGCATCATCTTATACTAGGGGTTTATTGGACTGATTTCATCTTGTCATGAGTTAATCTCATATATAGGTACTATATCATGCTATTGAAAGATGATGAAGAAGGAGATGGAGAAGGAGGTCATGATAGAATACACATATGGAGTTGAAGAGATAAGATGATCAACTAGCGAGAAGACGAAGGAAAATGGATATTTAACAGAATATGAAGATCAATATCACATGGAAGACTCCTCATCTTCAAGTCATAAGGATGAGGAAGACTCCTCATCCTTATGACTCCTCATCTGTTCAGAGAGACATAAATAAAGAAGCAACAAGGAAAACTTGGCACTATCACATCATCATGCAATCCATGTCGTCAGTTGCATGTCATTTCCTATCAAAAGTCATCATATGCCACATCATTATTGTGGATCATGTAAATTGTATTCGAACATATTTTCCCTTATTTTGTCTTCCAAAAGACACACATGGAATATGAAGAGTCATGTAGGTTGAAAATTCATAGGAAGTCAAACGGTCTTGAGGGTAGTCAAAGAGTCACAAGGAGGGTGAAGCATCACCCCTTGGTTATTTATACGCCCTCATTGTATGAGGAAAGGAATTTTTCACCTTGGCTCCTCCCACAAGGCATTAGAGAGATATGTTAGTTCTTTTCAGGAGAAAGGAGTGGCTCTAATGCTCCACTACTGAAGCTACTACTATTCATTGTATACATGTGTCTTTGAACTTTCACTTAATATTAGAAGCCCTATGGGTAAACATGTTCTTTATGCATGGATTATGGATATTTGTAAGAATATTATATGAATGTTTGTAATTCATATTTTCTTTCATCTTTGCTAAATTAGTTGAATTATTTTAGTTATTTTCATACTTATCATATTGAGAATGTGTTGTAATTTCTATTACTATATCCCCATCCTTGTGGACTATTCGGTTCAATATTATACAAATCTCCCTTATCATATTGGTTTCAATGACTGTAGCATCACTATGGATTATTCCACTTGATTTTGTATGGACCCTTCTTGTTCATGTGTTTCTATACTAGGGTGGTACTACTATTTTCTCTCTTAAAGGTTCACTTTTACTCCCCTCCGCAGTGAAATAACTTTGACACACATGGGATCGAACGATCACCAGGCACACCCCCTTTGATTTTTGAAGGTGCATGTACACTCCTCTCTCTTTCTAACAATTAGCGTTAAGGAAAATATATAAGAATACATGGGAACTAGGTCGATATTCTGGATGGGGCTCTTACTCCAAATGGTGTGAGGTCTGATTGGGACATCACATCAGGGAGATCCCTTTGTTGACAGATATCTAACATTGTAAACAAATACTCATGATATTGATGCTACACTTTTTTAGGTGAGCCCGGGAAAATACCCATAGATTAATCCACAATGCAAACCATATCAATGAGAGCATCTAATAAAAATGTTGCAATATCACCTTGTTACGTTCGCCTGGAGTTAGTAAGACATGAAGGGCATCCCTCCTGACACATGTTCTTACCAAATATATATTCAATAATGGGAACAACTTGTTCGATAACCTCAACATTGAATGAACCCCACCCTCTGGGAAATTATAAAGGAGTAACTTCAAAAACTCCCATATGCTAACTCTATCTAACCTATTTATGATAGCCAATGGGTCTCCCCATTGGTAATAGTCCCAAAGAAAGATGGGAGGTGGAAAATCTGTGTGGACTATAAAGAATTAAATAAATCCATCCTCAAGGATTACTTCCCACTTCCTTTTATCAATCAGGTATTAGATACCTTAGTCTATAAATAATACTTTTCTTTTCTGGATGGCTTTAGTGGTTACAACCAAATACGAATCGTGCCTAAAGATCAATTTACAACCAATTTTACCTTTCTATGGGGATCATTATCCTATCGGGTTCACCCCTTTAGATTGTGTAATGCCCTTGCCACCTTTCAATGGCAAGTCTTAGCTATATTTGTTGATATTTAGTGTGTCAAGGTTTATATCGATGATTTTTCCATATACAATGATTCTTTTTAGGGTTCCCTTCAAAATTTGTAAAAAGTACGGATAAGGTGCCAAGAGGCCCATCTTGCCTTAAGTAATAAGAAATGAATATTAATGTTTAATGGGGGGATACTCCTTCACCACATGATTTTTGATGAGAGTATACAAGTGGACCCTGCTAAAGTTGAATTCATTACACACTAACTAGTGACCAAATCTCAAAGGGAGGTGATAATTTTTCTTTGACATGCAGCATATTACTAGAGGTTCATTGAGAATTTCTCTAGAATAGATACTCCTCTTTTCCATTTATTAGCTAAAGACACTAACTTCTCTTGGACTAATTCTTGCCAATGCGCTTTTAAGGAATTAAAGGAGAAATTTATTAAGGCACCCATATGGAGGGGAACTAATTGGTTCCTTCCATTCAAAAACTCCACAAATGCATCAAAATTTGTTATTGAAACAACACTTGGAGATGAATAAAATAAATTGTCTTATGTTATATATTTTTCTAGTAAAAGTATTTCACCATCTAAGATGAATTGCATAGTAACAAAAAAGGAATTCTTAGTTGTATTTTTTTTCATTAACAAATTCAAAAACTACATAACAAGAAATGAGGTACTTTTTCACACTGATCATTCTTCTATAAAGCATCTAATGAATAAACCTTTACCTAGCAGTCAGGTTACTCGATGGTTACTATTATTATAGGAATTTAATATTACTATTATTGTTAGACCTAGTACATATAATGTTGTAGATGACTATATTTATATAATTTGTAATCGAGGACAAGTGATTCCTGTCAATGAATCCTTTCCCAATGAACACTTATTTTTTGTTTCAATTAACTCACTTTGGTTTGTGGATATAAAAAATTATTTAGTTATAGGGAAGGCACCACCACACCTATCTTATAGGGAAAAGCATAAAATTGTTAAAAACAGTGCCTCATACTCCAAGATCAAAGGAGAAATATTCTACACGATGTTGAGGTGAACCCGTCGTTGCGTGTATGAAGAGGATGTGTCTAACATATTAAATTAAGCCCACGATGAACCTTAGAGCCTCTTCGTAGAGGAGAGAGAAGAACATATAAATTCCTTTTTGCATGCTATTTTTGGCCTTCTATTTTCAACGATGCCAAAGAATATGTGGTGATGTGATCATTGTGAGGAAGATGGGTCGACCCATGGGATTGGTTAAAATTCCCTTCTATCCATAGGTAATGATAGAGCCATTTGAGAAATGGGCTATTGATTTTATAAGACCTATTACACCAACATCACTTAAACAAAAGATGTATATCTTAGTTTGCATTTATTTTGTAACAAAGTGATTAGAATCTAGAGCTATTCATTTATTGCCCACTTTGAAATGTCACATCCATAGATTTTCTTTTTGATGAGATGAATATACTAGATGCGAATTGTTATAATAGATTCTTATTGACCATTGATCGCGAGTTTACCTCAAATATGGTGAAGGGAAATCATAGAAAAATATAGGATCAAGCACCATAATTCTTCTCCATACCATCCATAGGTTAATGTTCAAGTGGAGTCTACAAACAAGGTGATTGAATCTGGGTCTTACAAACATTGTACATATGTATCGAAAGGATTGAATAGCCAGACTTCCTAAAGCCTTGTGGGATTAAATAAAAACATGGAGAAATAATACCAAGAATACACCTTATGAGCTAGTATATGGAAAGCATGTTCTGTTACCTATAGAATTCCATATCAAAACATTTATAACTATTGTCTAGCTCAGACTTGATCTCTCAGAAGAACATCTACAACCTCTTTTGTAGTTAAATGAGATTGATGTAATGAGAAGATATGTTGCTCAACAGACTATATTAATATAGAAACAACATAGTAAATGGTATGACCAATTGATAAATAAGTAGTTCTAACCAAGCTATTGGGTGCTAAGTTTATGATTAAATTGCAAAAAAGTTAAAGGGATATTTCATACGCGTATTTGGGCCCATACGAGATAGTTCAAGCCTTCGAAAATGGAGTGCTAGAGGTCAAAATAATTGATGAGTAGGGGACAATATTATTGTTAAATGGTCATAGAATTAGGTTATATCAACAAATCAACACTAAGGAAGAGTTTATCCAACAGGTCAAGTAACAATCAGATTTGGAGATAGTGGGCAGGAAGGACTTCCAACATATTGTGATAATTTCTTGACTTGTTTCTTTTACTTTGAAATAAAATTAAAAAGAAATCATAAGACTGGAAAAATTCAATAAAAAATTAATGTGTAATCATGAAAAATAACTTGTCGGCGCGATTATACAAAGGTATTCTTAAAAATGTGCTCACTAGTGGGCGAATCATCTCTTTAATAATTTAATAAAATGGGAGATAACTTTATGTCTAAGCATTTTGAATTTTCAATAAGAATATTTTTGTTTTCTAGAGATGGTTCTGGTGGTAGTAGAGAATGATCTATAAGAATATTTCTCCTTACCAAGTTCAGGGAAGTGAATTTTCCTCATCTTCATATAATTGGCACCACACTCCCACTGCATTTATTTTAATCCCCACAAGTTATCACCATTACTGCCTTACATAGTGATTGTCTTCCTCATAATTGACATCTCTATTTGGCTTAAAATCCATTTCCTCCTCCTCTCATCATGTGTTCTCTTTATCATTCACATTCTTATTAGAATCCCTATTCCCTACTTCTATCTTCCATTATTTTATTCCCCTTCTAATATCCATGCTCTTCTTACACTCTACCCTTATCCATATTCTATCGTCCCTTCTTTTACTATAACTTTTCCATACCTTCCCACTCTTATTTAATATACCATTTTCCCTTTTATATCTTCCCCTCTTATTTTCCCTCTCAATATCCTCCCCATTCTCATTATTGTATCCTTGTCTCCAATTTTATCTTCCCTGATATGTTTTGTTCCTCCCATTCTTTATTTCATTTTACCCTCATCCCTAACTCTGTATTCCCCTTTGATATCCATAATTTTTTACCCCTCCTATTTTTTATTCTCTAAATAACTATTTCTATTATCCTGTTCTCCCACATGTTTTCAAATTTTCTACAATTTTTTGAATATTAGTGCTCCTGTACAATTCACGACAATGCTCTCTTGGTAGTCGTGGCATCATATGTTTTTCTGGAAAACAATGAGATTAGTCTTAACAGATGATGGTCCAACATATAAACAAGGAAACATGCATTTTTCTCTCCTTTTAGACTCAAACAACTAGACAATGCAAAGGAATTTTGTTGTTTTTATGTATAACATAGTTGCAAGAACACTAGTCTAGGTGCAAGATCACATTTAACATTTATTCCACTTTATTATCACTGCAATTAGATCTTTTCTCGACACTATCATTCCCTTTTCTTGAGTATGTGTTGAGCATACAAGTTTGATGGATTAATTTTTCTGACCATTCTAACCAATGTATTGATAGTGCTATTCTATTATCCTCCCAAGTTTCAAGAATAATAAGATATCATGATATCACGTGTGATTTTCTACTTTTGGTACCCGAATCAACCTTGTTTTAATACGTCTTAATGTGTGTGCAAGTTGAATGGAGTAATTTTCCTATATCTATAACCTTTTAACTGAATCATTATTATTATTTCTTGGCCACTTCCATTTGTTGTTTTCATTGCAGGAGTTGGGGTATGAGGTAGTGGTTCTCCTTACCCATATCCCGCAATCATAAAAAAAAATTGGACATCATTTCATCTACCCCAACTATTTAGCAACTATAATCACTCACTCTAATTCCCATTCTAGTCATTTATCGATTTATTTCTTCCTTACCTATTTCTTGAATATTTTCAACTCTATTTCATTGCCATCTTCTCTATGTTGAATTATCTCTGGTGGTATTCATTGAACCCCAATAGAGTGTGGAAATTGTAGCCGTGGTGTTTTGAATTATCTCTCTCTTTCTTTACTATTGAGACACTTTGAGCTTTGGTCATGCTCAAATGGGGAAATTGTGCTCACTCGGGGTGGATCCATGGTCTTTAAAAGAAATAGATAGATTTTACAAGTTTAATGCAATTGTTTCTATCTTAAAAGTTGTGAGATGGTTGCCTTTCTTGTATAAATATCAAAGTTTTGAGAAAATGGTCACACATGCATTTTCTAAAAAATTCAATGGAAAATTTGCCACTATAAGGAATTTAGTGATGATAATTTAGAGGATTTCATTTCCCAAGCAACAGGTATGCCACATGAAAGTGAAAAATGGTTTAAGAATTGCAAGTAGATCACGAGGCATGACAGAGGTTTATTCAAGAACCAAGGTATGAACCAGATTGGAAGAAGGGTGTTCCAAGGCTCTACATTGTGTTTAAGTGGAGGTATTTCTTTTATGTACTGCAAAAGTTTCTCACTTGTGAGGGTTTCTATTCATTGACATTTCAATACCATATCCTGATGTTGCTCCATTTTGAATTAGGCCAGTTAATTAATTTCCCTTATTTACCCTTCAAAAATTTGAATCGAATGGCATAGGGGGTCCAGCAGAGCCCCTTGGCGAAAATCTCATATCACCTTTATCATCAAGGGTTGATTAAGATCTTAATTTGTGAAGAGTTCCATAAGAAAGACTCTAATGATGATAGTTTCCTCACAAGTAACCAACAAGGGAATTTTAAAGCCCTAGGCTTACAAATCGATAAATGTAAAGAAAAATCTAGTGGACATCTGTGTGAAACCTATGCAAGAAAAAAAAAAAAGGACCTAAAGCGAAGCTTGTAAAAAATAAGAAACTAGGTTCTAAGGATGAAATAGGGGAAAATTCAAAATTGAATAAGGAAAAATATGCAACAATGGTAACATCAATTCTTGCAGCTACCAAAAGGGTAACCAAAAGCATGTGTAAATGGAAGCATGTCATTCCCCAACCCAAGGCTCTAATTCAAACTGAGACGTTCCAAGTTGAGGACTCAGATGGTGAAAAAGAACCTTTGATTATAGAATATCCTCATCTTAAATAAAAAAAATGTGTAGAACTTGTGAATGATAGGCGAGAGAGGTTTGAACATGTTAAGGTATCTGTGAAGATTGAAAAGAGTGATAGGTGTTCCACCTTGGGTAATATAGTAAGAAAGAAGGATTGAGAGATACTTGAGACTATTATCTTTGAGAATAAATTCAAACATGATCTGAAGTTCATAGAATTGTTATTCATTCAAAGAATAATAAGAGAGAAATAAATATGCATAGCAACAACATTCAAACCATATACACCATGATTTATCTAAAAATCCTCAATTGGGGAAAAAACGAACTAACAATAGATCTATTATTGTCCTTGGCTAAAATATAGCCAAGCCGACCAACACCCTGAGCTTTCACCACTCAACCATGGCTTAATAGAATAGAGAGTACACAAGCCTTTTAACTGCTTCAACTACATGTAATATCATGAGCTCAATACCAAGAGTCACCAAGACTAGGTGCGCAAAACTACAACTCTTAACCATAAATGTTGACACAACCTCAACTCTATCACAAGGTCATTTTTTGTTATTTTGGACAACTAGGTCCAAAATCCATGTTGTGATGCTCAGATGAAGATGCCAATATTTTCACTAGATTCCTCTTTCAGAGAGGTGCAAGATCGATCTGAATATCATCTTGATCCAATGAGCAGAACATTTATTTTGAATTTATTTTTAATCTATATATGTGCAGATCGGCCTTAAGGTTTTACACCCCCAGCAAATGTGTCACACACCCTCACTGATGGATATATATTAGTCAATGTTGGAGGACATTCTCATCTCATCACATCACACATTTTTCTCTCTCCTCTTCTGATTGGTTCGAGCTACTTGGAGGCAATATTTTGTTCACATGTGGGAGAAGGACATTGACTTTTCTACTACAGCTAGGGCTTCCACCACAGGTTTGACCAGCATTGACTTTGGTCAACACATAGTCAAACAGAGCTAAATTTTGGCACAAACTTCGATTTCTGCAGTTCGTACTATTTGGCACAAGAACTGATGTCAAAGGTTGACCGTTGACCATGCTGCATTGACTTTGACTTGCTTCTTTTCTGCATTGACTTTTTGGACATCGTTGACTTTCTAGACAACGTTAACATTTTGGGCTGTGTTGACTTTGGTTGACTTGGATTGTCTGATGAGGGTGATGTGACACATACTAGGCTAGCTTACTGATAAGACTTTTCTAGTTGAAGCATCCTGCTGATCGCCATAATGCACCAACACACATATATATGTCTAGCTTCTCTTCTGTTGATCTACTGGTATGTTCTATCAACCTTTTAGTTTATTATGTATGTGATTGCTATCTGAAATAGAAGAGAAAGTGAAGTTGCATCAAGCATAGAATATCTGCATAAATTTGCAATTTTATCTAACAATCCCCCCTTTAAACTTGACTTTCATTTATCTAGCCAAATTGCTCAGTGACCTAGCTGCCACCACTCACCTCTAGGCCCTACCAAGTCAATGTCAAGGTATTTAAGAATTTCACATGTTGTCCTAACTCAAAATGTTTCCAAATGTACCCCTATATGACCTAGGTCTATATCGAGACTTTACCAATCATTATTTACTGGGGTACACATGCCTTATCAGGTCTTATGATCCTATGCCCATTTAAATATAAAAATAAAATAATAATTTTTTTTTTTTTTTTTTTGGTTGCTATCCTACCGTAAACCTTCATTCTCTCATTTCCCCATGGGAACCTTGTTTCTTTATTTCTTGCTAAGAAAAAAAATTCCATATTACCCCGTGAGAGTGTTATCCTACTATGTAACTCTTCTATAACTAAATGCCCTTATCGAGCCTCCTCATAATGCAAGAAACTATTGGGTTTCACCATCAAAATCTTGGAATATTGCAAATTCGAATTAAC